>PVIH01016968.1:0-22941 GCA_004025045.1 Sigmodon hispidus
CCCTCCTCACCTCTGGTCAGGGTCTGAATCTGCCCTTCAGAGACCCCTGTAATTGGTTCATTCAGTTCGCTCAGTTCGAGGTTGTGGTGGGGAGCTGTGCAGATTCCCTCAGCAGGAGCTGTGGGTGTGGTCAGGGGCACAGTTTACCTGCCCCTGCTCCAGAGTGCGCTGGGACTCTGCAGAGA
The DNA here is from genome assembly GCA_004025045.1 of Sigmodon hispidus. Lineage (NCBI taxonomy): Eukaryota > Metazoa > Chordata > Mammalia > Rodentia > Cricetidae > Sigmodon > Sigmodon hispidus. Next base: position 186 of record PVIH01016968.1, read on the forward strand.
GCACTTGTTCCCGGGAGTTAATCTGGAAGCAATGGGAGCTCAACTCTCCCTCCCAGGCTACGATGTAGGCGCTGAGGCCTGCTGATCCCTCCTCACCTCTGGTCAGGGTCTGAATCTGCCCTTCAGAGACCCCTGTAGTTGGTTCGCTCAGTTCGCTCAGTTCGAGGTAGTGGTGAGGAGCCGTGCAGATTCCCTCAGCAGGCAACATTTTTTTTTTTTTTTGTAAAGGAGAAAGTTGAAGGACTATCTTGCCTTGTTTTGTCAAAATTTAGAGGTTACTTTTTTTGTGGAACTTGTATGTTTAGTTTATACAGCACATTATTATCTAGTCAATATTAGAACAGCATTTTAATCTAGTGGTAAACTGTTTTCACAAATTAAATTTTATTTGAAGTTTTTTTAATGTCTACCTTTTTTTGAAATATTTTGTTGCTGTCAGGAGAAGCCCTGTCTTATTGTTCAGAAAAATTTAAGTTTTTAAAATATTTTAAATGTCATATTTTGTATGTGTTTGAAGTATTTGAAGACTGTTTATCTAATTGAAATATATTTGGTATATTTATAAAAACTTAACTAATATGACTATAAGTTCATATATGTCTAATCTGTATTTTTTAACTATATATTATAATTTCAAATGAGTTATATAAGAATTATATCTTGATCAAGAGTAGAAAAATACATATAGCATAATAGCTTCTGATCCAGCTGAGTACAGGGGAAGAGAGTCTATATGAGCAAGGCAATAAGACTTATAATGTTAATTCCCAAAGTGATGGCTGTCTGAAAGTCTAGGGACCTCAACGAATTAAGAACAGCCACTGGGAAATCTTCAAAAAAAGGAACTAGGCCCTCCAAGGATAGGCACCTGTCCACTGACTTGGGCAGTATGTGGAGCCTGAAGAGAAGAAATCAGATTATGTTTCTATGCATGGACTGGCACATCGAAGCTCATTCTTTCCAGAGGAAGAGCTAATCCAGTCATGACATTTAGAATGAGGAAATTGGACCTGCTTGGAGGGAAGAACGAGCTGGTCCAGTTTGGAATTTCTTGCTCTTTGTAGGGAGGGGATAGAGTGGAGGGAGGATGAAGGCTGACAGGGAGAGATTAGAATAAAAAAGGGAAGGAGTACAAAGGGTTACATGAAGGAAAAAGGGACATTATTTTGTATAAAGAAATAATAAAAAAACAAAATTAAACACAAAAAGAAAATAAGGGTTGATGAAATGTTAAAAAATATTCTCTTCTGTTTTAATATAGGCAAAATGAGTTTAAATCCATTTATAGTTCCATATAACTGTTGTAGTTCTGTTAATATATATTTATCTTTATCTTTTATATCTAGCTGAAATGATGAAGGTAAAATATTTTTGGCAATAGCATATCCCATAAAGGAAAATACACTATCTGAATCTTATCTGGAGCCATTGCCAAGCTTAATGAAGCAAAACCTTGGAGTAATAATTTAACATGATATTGTAAGTAGGCTGAATCATGGTGTGCCAGTAATAAACCATCTATGTAATGCACCAAGTTTATTTTTTGAGGCATTGAGCAGAGCTTATACAACATAAAGTTGGAACACAGCTGACCAAATATTTTTTCCTTTTGGAAAAACTGTCTGTTGGTACCTGCTAGATGGCTTATGCATATCAAGCTTCCATACTATGAAGGCAAAATATCTTCTGTCTTGAAGTGCCAAGGAAATTTGAAAAGGACAATTCCCAATGTCCAATATCATTATATAATGACATAGATGAATGGCACTGGAATATAAAAGGACAATTTTTGGCCATCCCATGTTCTCCCATCTGATCATTTATTTCAATATTGTACGTGAAATGTTCCTGACATTGTTGAAATAAGAAAGAGGGGAGTATTGTGCCTGTATGTAGAATGCTCAATGTGACTAGCATTTAGCTGTTCAGCAACTAATTTTTTTAATATAAATGATTTGGGTTCAATAATAGGCCACTGTTTCACAGAAATATATGTGTCTGGCAGCCAATTATTGGCAATAGATTAACAGTTTCAGACCACAGAGGGAAAATGGTCTTTAAAATTAGGGAAGCTTCCAGTGTGGAAAAAAGAGTATTTCAGGTTTAGATAATTTAGTTCTATGCTCTTTCTTGTTCAACAGTATGAGTCTAACACAGAAAAAAAAAGCTTTATAGCCACTAAAGTCTGAGGAATATATGTAGCTGCCAGGGAAGCAGACACCACCAGGGAGAAAAAACTGTTTGCAAAAATGCAGGCTCAGACTATGCTAGTTCAGACACAGAGAGAGGCAGGTCAGACCAAGGATATTACTGGGGAAGGGTAGCCATATGAGACACAAGTTGGGCAAAAGAGAAAGCTACTGACATTTTTCTTGCTAGAAAAGCACTTTCATTCACAGATCTGGTTTTCATATGTTCTCAGAAGATATCCATGAGGCCAAAACTTAGCCTCTTACCAGAATTTTTTTTCATATCTCCTACCTTTATATGTCTCAGTTGATGGTCTACTTATTGTAAAATTAGACCCTTTTCCATTTCCTATGCAATTAATTTTTATGTGGAAATGCTAGGCAAACCTTAATAGTGATTTTCTCTTTAACAAGTTGAACAGAAAGAAAACAAACACTGAAAAAAATAAAAGTGGAGTCTCAAAGAGATTTATACAGATGGAAACACTCAAAGAGGGACCAACTTACCAAAAATCACTGATGGGTGATGAATATCACACCAAGCTGAGAGAAAGGGGTAGTAAAACCAGTGACTGTAATAGAGTATGTAGTCAAGTCTTGAACAACAATGACAAGAGCTGGCAAAAATAAAAAACAAAAAACCCCCAATAACTGCAGTAATAGCAAAAATGACCACAAATCAGGCATATTCAATAGAAAAGCCAAATATCCCACAATGATAATGCTAGATGTAGGGTCCTGTGCTGAGTAAGTGCATTTTCTCTCAGCAAACTTCACAGCATCTTTTGGCATTATGAAAACTATTTAACAAAAATTGCATATTAGTTCAAGTGGAACATCTCAGTCTTGCATCTAAAGTAAGAGGTTTCTCCAGCAAGAGGGTCTTTGCTATAATTAAGTTCTAGCCTGGACTTTCAGGCATAGACTAGAGATATGACAAGCTTTCTGGCAGTCCAGCAGTCTAGCAGAACCACAGATCACAGAAACACACAAAATAGCCTACATTAATTTGATGCTTATTTGCCTAGAGCACAGGTATGTAATTTGCTAATATTTTACTCTTAAACTAACCTATTATTCTTAGTATGTTCAGCCATTTGGCTCAGGACCTTTTCTCAGTAGCATTTCAACTTTTTTCCTCTGTGACTCCTGGCATTTCTGTGGTATCTCTCTCTGCTCTGAGATGCTCCCAGAGGTTTTTTTTTTTTCAGTCTGGCAGACCTACCCACACTTCATGTCTTCCTCTGGTCAGTCAGGTTTTTATCAAACCAGTAGAAGGGACAATTTTTTACAATATAATAACATAATCCCACTACATTTCTTTAAAAAAAAACAAGAACCCCAACTTTAATATCCTTTTCCCTCATTATCTATAACAACTTATAACCAAAACTGTAAACAAACACGGATATCCATAACCCATTTGGGGGGAATATGGGCATACTTCCTGCTGACTGAGGAGAGGGGAGGTAAACCCATGGAAAACCAAAAAAAAAAAAAATAGAATTATGGATAAATCTTTAGTGAAGAAGTTTCTAAGACTGGGTCATGACAGTCAGTATCCTTGAAGTTTTTTTGGATGCAGAGCTCCGAGGAAATTACAACAGAGGTTCTCTGAAATACTGGATAATTTGGGCCCTCCATTTCCATTGGAGATTTTTTATAGTGTTTTCCTTGGTCAAACTTTATTTTCTTTATCTGGAAATAAATCCATAGCTTCTCATTTTCTGTAGAAGTAAAAAGAAAACCTCTTCTCCACATTAGCATATTTTTAATTTCAATTTTATAGTCAACTCATCAGCAAAATATATAGGTTAAATTATTCCAACAGTATTTTTAATCAAATGGCTTTTAACAGTTTTTGCAACTTTATTTTCAGTCTAAAAACTTAAAGAAAAAATAACAGCATATAATATCCAAATATTCCTTGTATTTTCCATTTTTATGTGGTTTATTACTATTTCTTTCTATTCTATTTCTTTTTAAAGGACTTACTCTATCCTTTTTCCTTTTTATTTTCTTGCTCAAACCTATTTATATAATTTTTAATACCCTAAGCTATGTGCTTATTTTTTAGTCTGTCTTTACTGTAATTTTTATTTCTTTTTTTTTCATTTTCAGCACATTTTATTATATCTCTGTATGCATTACTCTCAAAACATCACAAGAAATGATCAAACCATTTAAACTTTCAAATAAAAAAATCTGAAACAGTTTATGCCCACAATTATACATATTTATAGTTAAGAAACATTCTTTATAAATATTGTTTCCTCTGTAGCAAGTTAATATTATAATTTAATTACAAATGGATAAATATGGCAATGGCTATTTACAGAAGGGTATTATTATGGAAAAATCTAAGGGCACAATGTTAACTCCCCCCACACTCCACCCCTAATCTTTCATACAACTAACAATTTGAACTCACAAAAGCACTGAAACATCACATATAAACCCAGCTAACAGAAAAATACATTCACAAGCGGTTGTGGTAGTGATGATATGTGCTATGAGCTGGTGTGTTGAAGAAATGGAAGGGAGACTTTAGCATGGCTCATTTTTTTTCTAGTCTATAGTTATATGAAGTTTACAATCAAGTTGCCTCATTAAAAGAGACACAATATTTAATACCACAATATAAAATAAACCATATTCTTCCACATTACTTAAAAAGAAACCAGGTAAGCTAAAAGGAAAAAAAAAAAAAAAACAAAAGGCCCATCACTTGGGGAAGGGGATGGGAGAAAGGCAGGAGGAACGCAGTCTACAGTTTATAAATGGACAAACTTCTATCCACCAACAAGCCATTAATATCACCATGGAAAAGAAAAGAATCTGGAGTCTGTTATGGCTATGTACAGTTTGTCAAAAGGCTGGGAAGCATATGTGAGGAAGAGTGGTCTGGAGGTTGCTAGGGATGTTTGTCTCAATATTTTTGTAAAGTTTACTTTCTTAAAATATTTTATTTAATGTTTTCAGCTTCAGAGAAAGAGAGATCTTGCTTTTCATGCCTAGATTGTTTAATTTTCTTATCTTTTTCTGTTTCTGACCACACCTTTGCTTGGCTTGGGTGACTGACTCCACCCAGCTCTCTTTCTCTCTTTCTGTTTCTGACACACTCTTATTCTGCTTGACTTAGAGTGGCCTGCTTGCTTCACTTAGCTCTTATTCTAGCTTCATAGAATTTAGCATTTTAGCTGAAGTATTGATAGAACCCACAATTACCACTCTGGAGAATTTTAGGGTTCATTTAATCACACAGTAAAGCACTACCATCTGCTGCTCATGAACTCCATTTAATTATTTGGCAGCAGAACCTATTAAAAAGCACACAAAGTGTTTTCCCTCTAAGGCTGAATTAGAACATTTCACTTAAAAAAGAAAAAAAAAACTGTGCATCTGCTTGCTACCAGCAAATAAAGGTGATCGAAGAAAATGTTGCCACTAAGAAGCCATCTTTGACTCTTTTTTTGTCTAGTATAAACAGAAACTTTAAATCCATCATATGCAACTTGTTGCTTGTATCATGTCTTCTCTGAAAAAACTGGCCTTGGTGCAGCATAAATAGCCATTTTGTAATTCAAGTACAAACACAATGGCATCTCTGTACAATGACCCATCAAAGACAGAACTCAGAAGCTGCTTTTGGCTTTTTTTCTATGCTCTAGACTGTTATTAATCTTTCTATGGCTTTATGTGTATATACTTTAATCCATGTTGGTGCAGCATTTGTTGTATTAGGTTTGTGACCTGGGCTTCCCAAGCTAGTCTTGAGATTTGGACCACTCACAGCCCCACTGTCACTTAGCCCCAAATCACACAGATGCTTGTGTTAATTTTATGCTGTTTGGCCTAGGGCCCAGGCATATATCCTGCTTGCTCTTGCTCTTAAACTAACCCATGAGTATTGGTACATTTTGGCAGAAGAGGATAGTTGTCCACTGCATTTGATAGCTTCTCATTGTGATGTCTCTGTGGTGTATCTTTGGCTTCTCTGTAGCATCTCTGCTCTGAGATGCTCCCAAATTTTTCTTAGTCTGGTGAGAAAAAAAGAACAATTTTCAGGAGCATTTTTAGGTTTCTGTAAGACCTTCCTGACCAATAATTTGTAAGTATTCCGCACTTGACAATAAAACTTTAATTAAATATAAGTTTTCTGGTAGCAGCATTGCCTTCATATGAAGGACAATTCTATTAAAAATATAAATATAAAATGTATTTATACTTATATAAAGTAAAATATGTGTAGTGCATATCCATATTACTATTAAAAACTTCATTGTAATCTGTGGTTCTAAAAAAATAATTGCTTCTTGAAAATAGGGAGTTATACTTAGTATTTTGTGTGGGGGACAGATACAGAACATTCGCTGCCAGGTGTCACACAAGGTTTATTTAGGGGGTTTGGATATCTGGAGAAGTGAGAGGAGGGGAGAGAAAGAAGGATGACAACATGGATCCCGCTCCCTCCAGAGGAACACCTGACCCAGTCTTGATGTGGGGATGAGGAAAGCGGAAGTGCCAGGAGTAGATGCTGAACTAAGCCACAGTGGGACCTTGTGGCCTCCTGCTCTTGCTGGGGAGGAGATAAAGTGATATGGAGAAGATAGAGTGACTGGAAGGGCCAGGAGGGGGAAGGGAGCTTGAACAAAGGTATACACGGATAAAAATTATGACTTTATTCATAATAAAAAGAAAGAAAAAAGGAAGGAAGAAAAGAGGGAGAGCAGATAAAAGGATCCACTGCCATGTGTTATATTTTTAAAAGAAGAGGTGGGCATACAGGCACAACTAGGGGCATGCCACACCTAGAGGTGTGCCTAGAAGCACACTCTGTGGGCAGGGCCATGATCATACTGTTATGTGGCAATGCCTGAGAAGCATAGCCATACCTGTGGGAGCTTTCCACAGCAAACTCCATCAGTATCTGGAACAAACCTACAGTTATCCCATAAAAGCAGAAGAGACGAGATTCAACATCTTGAGTTAAATCTGAACAATTTTCTCATTGAAATACATTGTTGTTTTAAAGAGATATGTATAAAGGAAAGTAAAACTAAGTTAATACATATCATCTCTGTACAATCTACTTATACTAAAGTATTAATATTATTTTCTCTTCAGAAACTTTTACTCTGCCATGATTTCATAAAAACCTTATTCTACAGAAGAACTGAAAGTTTTCCAATCATTCAAAAATTTAACGAATATTATATATCAGATCTTGATCATTTGAAATATTACTTTTAATCCTGTTCTACCTCTTTAATGAGAATCAATGCATGGTTATCTTTATGTATTTTTAAAAGGGCCTTCTCTCTGACATCTGCAACAAGTCTGAATTTTACTAGGAAACTGGCATAAATAATTTGACATTTATGATGCAATTTTCTAAAATTTACCTTGCTTACTTTGTTTTTTTCTCGATATTTTCACTAACTTTCATTTTTGTGTGATATTTGTAAGGATTTTTTTGAGTTGTCAATAGTATGCAATATTTGGGTTCATTATATGTCATTACATGGCAGTTTCTTGAAGAAGTATGTGACTCTGATGTTATGATGGAAAATTACCTCTTTGGTAGATCATTTGCTGATGCTCAGGCACACATATGTTCAAAATGTTTATTTCATGTAAGGACAAGTTGATTATTTTTACTACACGAAGCTATTCAATGATAAAATTCACTAACACATGAGTAATACTGTTACTACATTTTGATTAAATTTAATAGATTAATAAAATGTCAGAGCTTATCTATAATAGATAATATAAACCTGTTCTTACTGTGGTTTTCAACTCTGCAACATTTAAATCATTACAATAAACATATAATGATATGAAGGACATATATTTTATACTTTTTTCACGTTAACAATGCTTAAATTGTTATTTACCGAGTATCAATGATGACATTTATAAAGCTGAAAGAATCATTGAAAATCATTACATTCCTTTATAGCAAGTGCCTACTGAAGATAAAAAAGCTCAAATGCCACTTTGATGAGAACTTGTATCCCTGTGTCCTTGTGTTGTTCGCTAAGAAAAACATCAATGATACATACTCTTAGGGAAGAAAACATGTAAGAGCTGAACATAATGAATGATGACAATGAATAATATGCATGTCCTTATCATAAGTGACAAGAGGGCTAGAATGCTGCTCTGCCATAAAGGTCGTACTCTAGTTCACAAGCTTATAATTTGAAACCAACAGTGTCTGTGCCAAGATCTTTTTATCTTATGTTCATCAGTGTAAAATATGTTAGATTCTGAATCCTTGAGAATTAAACTTAAAAACGAACATTCCACAGCTACTTAAGCACAGAATCCAATCTGGACACTATTTTCAAAAAACAACAAAACAAAACAAAAAACAAAAAAACCCAATATTTTATTTTTTTCTTTATCATGTATTTATTTGTACTGTATATCTTAATGTCTATAACAAAAGAACTCACTGAATTATATATATTTCCTCACAGTGATGCACTCCAACAAGGTTACCACACATATACATGCATAGACACAAAAAGTAGAAGAAACATGGCTAGAGATATTGAGAACCTTTTGCTTGAAGATTTAATGCTTGTTAGGAGTAAGTTGTCAGGTGTCTGTAGATGGACTGGATTTATTAGACACAATAGTGTATGTTGAGGAACAATGCTCTTTTACAAACTGACTTTATAAATTCCTAGAGGTATGTACAGGCTTATATTACTTAGAGTTCCATAACTTCTTAGGTAGAAATTAGTCCTATGTGAAAATTTAATAACTTAGAAGTTATCATGTAGAAAATAATACAAAAATCTATAGTTTATCAATTTATGAATCCTACTTTATTAAAACCATCACTATTTTGGAAAAATTATAATTGAACTACTATAATTCTATGAAAATAAGAGGGGGTTTTAGTTAGTGTGTTTTGCCACTACATACATGATACTATATTAGTCACTTGAAGAGGATATGTAAAGACTAAGAAGGTGCTTGCCTTTAGCTCATGGAATAAGAGAATGAGAAGAAGAAATAAATCATTATGAAGATGAACAAAAACAAATGTACATTTTGGAAAATAAGGAAGTTACTCTAGAAAATATTCTATATCTGTTGGTTTTTTTTAGTGCAATGACTTTTAAAATGCTTTCTTAAAAGACTATGTTACTTAAATATGGTAGAAATAACATTTTCTCACAACACAAATCCCCTCTTTAGAGATAAATCTTGCAGTTATGCATTTAGCTACTGAAGCTAGACTGCTACGTCATATATCCAGAACTTTTTTTTTACATTTTTTCTCTTTTATATCTTTAATATTACAGTTCCATGAATAATATCTAGTGATTTTTGTAGATTGACCGTTACCCACATGCCACAGCCCTCCTCCCATAGTGTTCTTTTTTTTCTTTTTTCATTCTTTTTATTATTATTAATAAAGAAGTCACATTTTCTATCCTTGTATATCCTTATTCAAGTTCCCTTCCCTGTCCCACCAAATCAGGTTATTCTCTGTTCTCCACATCTCCCCATCGCTGCAATGGGCAAGTGGTCTCAATGTCCCACATTTCCAGTATCGCTTACTCACTGGTGGACTCTAAACCAAAACTCTTAAGATGAGATATGGAGCCAAGGTTAGTTTCATAGCTGTTTAGAGAAGAAAACAAGAAGTTTGTTAGTATAGATAAGATGTCACAGTTCTGCTGAAGTTCAAGTTGTATTCTCTGTTTCACTGAACATTTCTTTTTTTAAATTTTTTATTATGAATGAAGTCATATTCTTTATCTATGTATATCCTTGTCCAAGCTATCTTCTTGCTGCCCTCTAGTCACACTCTCTTTTCCACATCTCCCCATATCCTCCCCAGCAAGGGGAGGAGGCCTGAAGGTCCTAATATGGCTTAGTTCTGCCTCCACTCCTGGCAGATCCAGTTACCTCACCACAACATTAACACTGAGTCAGCTGTTCCTCTTTAGGGAGTGGGATCCACGATGCCAGTCCAAGGTTTTTCAGATGCCAAGCTGTTCAGTGTTTGTGATTTGCTGCTTTGCTTTTGGCTCTTTTTGTTTAGAGTCCACTAATGATTGAATACATTCCCTGTTTATTTTTCTGGGTTTATGATACCTTGCTCAGGAGGATATTCTCCAGATCCATCTATATGCCTGCAAATTTTAGGATATCATTTTTTCTTACTGCTCAGTAGTACTCCATTGTGTAGATGTACCGAAATTTGTTAATCCATTCTTCAGTTGAGGGACAGCTAGGTTGTTTCCAGGTTCTTGCTATTATGAATAATATTGCTACAAACACAGTTGAGCTAATGTACTATTGACAGTGTCCTTGGCCTTACAGAAGATTCTCAGTTTCAGGAGGTCCAACTTATTGATTGTTGTTCATAGTGTCTGTGCCACTGGTGTTATATTTAGGAAGTGGTCACCTGTGCCAATTCATTAGAGGGTATTTCCCACTTTCCTTTCAATCAGGTTCAGTGTGGCTGGGTTTATGTTTAGGTCTTTAATCCACTTGAATTTGAGTTAATCTTGTATCCTGCTACATTGCTGAAGGTGTTTATCAGTCGTAGAAGTTACTTGGAAGAATTTTGTGGGTCAACTATATATACAATCATGTCATCTGGAAGAGATAGTTACACTACTTCTTTTCCAATTTGTATCCCTTTAATCTCCTTTCTTTCTCTTATTGCTTTAGCTAAAAATTTGAGAACTATATTTAATAGATAAGTGGAGAGAGGACATCCTCATCTAGTTCTTGATTGTAGTGAGATTGCTTTGAGTTATTCTCCATTAAGTTTGATGCTGGCTGTCAGCTTTTTGTAGATCACATTTATTATATTGAGATATTGTCCCTGTATTCCTGATGCCTCCAGAGCTTTTATCATGAAGGAGTGTTGGATTCTGTCAAAGGTTTTTACAGCATCTAAGGGATATGATCATTTGGTTTTGTTCCTTTAGTTTGTTTAAATTTTGGATAATGTTTACAGTTTTTCATATGTTAAACCATACCTTCATTTCTGAGATGAAGCCTACTTGGTCATGGTGGTTGATATTTTTTATATATTATTGTATATGGTTTGGCAAAATTTTGTTGAGAATTTTAGCATCAATATTCATGAGAGAAATTGGTCTGCAATTTTCCTTCTTAGTTGTGTCTTTGAGTGACTTGGGTATTAGGGTAATTGTGTCCTCATAAAAGGAATTTGGCGATATTCCTTCAGTTTCTACTGTGTGGAATAGTTTGAGGAGTAATGCTAGTAATTGTTCTTTGAATGTCTGGTAGAATTCTGCACTGAAATCATCTGTACCTAGGCTTTTATTTTTGGGGAGACTTTTAATGACAGCTTCAATTTCCTCAAGGGTTATATGCCTGTTTAGGTAATTAATCTGTTCTTCATTTATTTTGGTAAATGGTATCTGTCCAGAAAGCTGTCTATTTCTTCTTGGTTTTCCATTTTTGTGGAATATATATCTTCGAAGTATGATCTGATAATTTTCTGGATTTCCTGGGGGTATGTTGTTATGTTCCCCTTTTCATTTCTGATTTTGTTGATTTGGATACTTTCTCTCTTTTTTTTGATTAGTTTGGATAAGGGCTTATCTATCTTGTTGACTCTCTCAAAGAAGAGTCTCTCTTTGATTCATTGATTCTTTGTATTGTTCTTTTTTCAATTCCATTGATTTCAGCTCTAAGTTTGATTATTTCCTACTGTCTATTCCTTTAGGTGAGTATGTTATTAATAGTTCTATCCTGGCTTTCCTGTTATTCCAGATGAAGTTGAGTATTGTTCTTTCAAGGTCCATAAAATATTGTGTTGCAATTTTTATGGGAAGTGCATTGAATCTATAGATTGCTCTTGGTAGAATTGTCATTTTTTACTATGTTGTTCCTACGTATCCAAGAATATGGTAGATCTTCCCATTTTCTCATATCCTCTTCAATTTCTTTCTTCAGATATTTAAAATTTTTGTCAAATAGATCTGTTCCTTCTTTGGTTATAGTTTTTAAATGGTATTTAATGCTATTTGCAGATATTATAAAAGGTGATATTTTACTTATTTCTTTTTAGCCCTTTTATCTTTAGTGTATAGGAGGGGTACTGATTTATTTGAGTAAATCTTGTATCCTCCTTCATTGGGGATGGTATTTATCAGCTATAGATAAATTCCCTGGTAGAATATTGTGGGTCACTTATGTACACAATCTTATTATCTACAAACAGAGATAGTTTCACTTCTTCTTTTCCAATTTATATTCCCTTAATCTTCTTTCGTTCTCTTATTGCTTTACATAAAGTTTGAAAACTGTAATGATTAGATAAGGGAAGAAATGAAATCCTTTTCTAGTTCCTGGTTTTAGTGAGTTTTTTTTTTGAATTTTTCTTTATTTTATTTTGATGTTGGCTTTTGGCTTCTTGTAAATCACCTATATTATATTGAGATATTTTCCCTATATTCTTGATCTCTCCAGGGCTTTCATCATAAAGAAGTGTAGAATTTTGTCAAAGGCTTTTTCAGCATCTAAGTTATGATCATGTAGCTTTTTTCCTTAAGTTTGTTTATATGATGGGTAACATTTACGGTTTTTTGTATGTTGAAGTATACCTGCATTTCTGGGATTAAGCCTACTTGATCATGGTTTATGATTACTTTTTATATGTTGTTGTATACAGTTTGCTAAAATTTTGTTGAGAATTTTAGCACCAATATTCATGAGGGAAATTAGTCTGTAATTCTCCCACTTTTTTGTGTCTTTGAGTGGCTTGGGTATTTGTGTTATCATGGCCTCGTAATGGAAATTTGGCAATATTCCTTCAGTATGTACTGTGTGAAACAGTTTGAAGAATAATGGTAGTAATTTTTCTTTGAATGTCTGGTACAGTTCTACACTGAAACCATCTGGACATGGACTTTTTTATTTTATATATATATATATATTTCTTTATTTATTTTGTATTTATCAAGAAAAACAGTAAAATGAATTTAAAATGCTGAGAAGTTAACAATAACTATAAAGAAGATAAAAATCATAAGCATGACTTATCAAAGGTGATAATGCAAATAAGATTGCTACACATATATTTACTTTGTGTTCAGCTTTCCCTCTGAATTTTTTTTCCATCCCTATATATCAAGCATTATTGGGTCAGTGGGACCATAGGACTTTCTGCTACCTGCCCAGGGAGGGGATGGGGAGTTGTGGAGACCTTGGACATGGGCTTTTTATTACTTGGGAAGCTTTTAATGACAGCTTCAATTTCCTTTAGGGTTATAGGTCTGTTAAGGTAATTAATCTGGTCTTCATTTAATTTTGGTAAATGGTTCCTGTCCAGAAAGCTGTCCATTTCTTCTAGATTTTCCATTTATGTTGAATGTAGATTTTTCAAACATGACCTGATAATTCTCTGGATTTCCTGGGGGGTCTGTTTTTATGTCTCCCTTTTCATTTCTGATTTTGTTGATTTAGATACTCTCTCTCTGCTTTTTCCCTCTGCTTTTTGATTAGTTTGAGTAAGGGCTTTATCATATTGACTTTCTCAAAAAACAACTCTTTGATTCATTGATTCTTTGCAATGTTCTTTTTATTTCAATTGTATTCACATCATTATACTAATGCTATACACAGGATAATATTCTTTTTATTGTAAGTCATGGTTGCCATGGCAACCATGGAAAAAGGTATATATTTTCTTTCTATATATTGCTCCTCTTTGGTTCATTATGCTCCAGTGGGTAGTTCTGCATTAAGGTCGCATGGGCAACACAAAGTGGACTGTGTAGATTATAACATTTTCTTTAAAAATTGGAAAATATACCTCCCCTGAATTATTGCTTAGGCGAAAATTGGATACTACCTAAACAATGCAGAATCTTTGCTATTGCTCTTAGTTGCTCAAACAAATTTATGTCAACATCCAATTGCTGAAGACATCTCACACTCTATTCACAATACATACATTAATCAAAGTGGTACTCACCAAAAGCTTCCCCCCTGTGGTATAGTTTTCATGGTACATTTTTTTTGCGAGTAGGGGGAAATAATCAACATGTTTAAATACATGTGACCTCTATGAACTACAATAATGATTAGTATTAAAAGACGGGTGATTGTTGCACTTGCAATATAAAAATGCATTTGACTCTTTTAGGCCCACTACATAGGAGAAAATATAGGTATATTGTATAAATTCGCCAAGAATTCATGTTTGGTACTTCATAGCCCCTAGGGCTGAATTGACTAGTGCTATTTTGCTGAAAAGGACATACAATTAACCAGAGTTCTAAATTTTGTTTTCTATTCCCTTAAATCACTGCAATTATCAAACATTATTTCAGAAGTTTGTTTGAATATTAGATATTAATTAATGCAGTAACTCAAAACTTGCTAAGTTGTGGAGAATTAATGGAGTGCCAAGCTATAAACAAAGTATCTGTATTACCAGTGTAAAACCTTGGAACTAAAACAATGAAGTGCTGGAATATTGAAGGAGTAAATAATCACAGAGGACTTGTGAGAGACTATATCTTGACAGAATGGCTGCTCTATGAACTTACAAAAGCTGTTACTATCTGAAAAAGATTTTTACATCATCAAATCAGTGATCATTACAGAAGAAATTGTGAAGAAATTTCTGAAACCCCAACCACTAGCTGATGAGTTATTTAGAGCTAATGGCTGCTTTTGGAGAAGAATTATATTTGTATAGGAAAGTGGCCTAAAGTAGATCAACCATGTTCCTGGAATAAATAATAAAAAATCAAGAAGTACCAGAAACATAAAGTACAAAATCAATATAACTAAAGAAGTAAAATTGATGAAAATTAGCTGATAGTGAAGATGTGAAAAAGCAGACAGAAATATTTAATTGAACTTTTTGCAAAAAAGTATTTTGATAATGCATTACAGAGATTAAAATAAAAACTATGCATATAAAAGTAATAAATTAGAAGGATTGAGTCTTAAATTTTTATATATAAATGTAAAAATTTTAATAAGTCAAGCATTTTTTAAAATTTTCACAGAGATAAAAGCCCAAATAATTCAAAGACAATATAATGCTGGCATCAGACATCAATCACTATAGTAATAGAAAGCAAAAACAACAATAGAACAATTTTGTAAGGAAACTCATTAAAAAATATAAAACAACCATTTTGAAACTAATGCAACATGCATCCAGAATCAAGTTAATATAGAGAAAAAATTTATACATTCAAGAATTCAAATCATATTGTGTTCAGAATTTCTTCAAAAGACTCTAATATGTCTATCATTATTGGTTAAATTGGACCTTCCCAACATACTATGACATCAAAAGCACTGGTAAATATAAACATGGTGTGTTTAAGAATCTGGCTTTTTTCAAATATAAGTTAGAATGAAGACATACATAAATAAGGCAGGCCAAAATCCAATATAACTAATATAATTTTAGTATTTGAAGCTAGAGACAAAAAGATATTTTAATGATACTGAAGAATTAAGTATTTCAGAAAAACAAAGTTAATATGATAAGTAAAAATTGCAAGGTATTTATTGTGAGGAATGAGTTATGAGATTGTCTAGTTTCTAAAGTCCTATGAAACATTACTTGTAGGGGAAGCAATTTGAAATCTCATGAGACAAATCAATCTACATTCAAAGACATGAAAAGGAAATTGTAAGAGTTGGAAAGAAGGTGTTTCTATATTATAAATTAAAATTTCTAACTATCCAAGTATCAGAAATTCTAAAATTTAAGATTAAAAAAATGGATATCTAAACTGCATGGCAGAACAAAACAGAATTCACATTTCCTTAATATTGTTCTATTCATGCCCATAATCAAAGCTTATATAATTTTCTACATTATTGAAAATGAATCATTACAGTATAGTGCTCCATATATGTCCTCATGCACATCTAGAAACATACTACATATCTCAGTAATAAAGAAATATAAAATAAACCATTCAACCATTATAGTGATGCACAAGAATTGCCAGCAACACAAGGAGCAATGACAAAGGCAACAAAGCAACTGGTAACAGCAAGAATTTTTATTTCTAGCCTATAAAACTACAAGTCAAATATCTATGGTGTTTTCAACCACCTATTTTGTATTATAATTCTTCACTATGATAGTGCAATGGAATAAATACCAACTTGCAGCAAAATGGAAGATGATCATGAAAATTTTAAAATATCAACTGATGAGTTCATGTTGGACAATGTAAATAGGGGATTCTGTAGTCAGCAAAACTCATGGTAGAATTTAATTCATATTACTAAAATAGAAATTTAATGTATTTTTAGTATTTCAAGATGGGCCTTTGTGAGGCAGTTGAGATAAAATGAACCTATAAGATTGAAGTACTACTCAAATGATATTATAGCCTTGTAAGAAAAGACTGGAGCCAGGATTCTATCTCACAATATGATTCACTGTCATACCTTGGTATTTAGCAGAAAAATCCACCAATAATTTCTGTCAATGTATCTCTCTAGACATTCTTTTCTCTCTCAGAAACATGATGTGAAATATTTTTTAGGGGGTGGGAAAAATTCACTATTATAATCAAAATGGGCATATATAGTTAGCAACTATATAAGAAGAGAGTATTTATATGATGTATTTGAGAATAAGAACTGGATTTATTGAGGCAATGAAAAGGGAAAGGGCAGTTGAGGAAAAAGTAACTGTACTAATTTTCTTCCATGTAGAAGTTGCCCAAATGGTATCAGATAAGGATCATGTGTCAAGAACAAAAGGATGTAATAAAATTGTTTTTATGTAAGTAAAATATAGAACATATATATACACATATATCTTTGTAAATAAAAATTAAATAAAAATGAAAGGAATTAGCACAATAAAAATAGAGACAATACGCATATAACATAGTAATTAATTGGAGCTGGAAAATAGCAGCTAATACCTATAATACTTCCACCCAGAAGGCAGAGGTAGGATTAGTATAATGAGTTCCAGGCAGGACAATGTTTTTCAAAAAAGATATATTATAATTCCATAGGAAATGTACTACAGAACAAAATACATTAAATAAAGTAGCCATCATTTTATAGCAAAAACTATAAGTGACCCCAGAAAATTTATAAGTAAATTCAATATATGAAGATTTAAAACATTTGAAACATCTCAGTAATGTCTGCAACAATGCATATAAAGCAATTTTAGATTCACAGTTGTTTCTACATTATTTCTTGGCCACTGTTATACATGAAATAACAGCACTATGCTTCAGGCTACAAGTTAGTTTGACAGCTCTAGGAGAGACCAGGTAGATAATTTGCAGAGCCCAGTGCAAAATCATAATTTTAGACCAGCTATTGAGAAAACAAAAATAAAATATATTACTGAGGGTATAAAATATGAAATGTTTGTCATTAGTGAAATTTGTACTTTAAATATGTTCCACATATAAAATGCAATATGGTTAGTATTGACAAGTTAATGACATCACAGTGTTACAAACTGAATATAATACATAACACAATACATAGGTATCCTAATGACATGTAATACAATATATTATATTTGTTTATGATTTTAATATTTTTATTAAACAGAACATATATATTGGATTAATAGACTCCAGATATATATTTAGAATAATTAATACATACTGGTGAAATGTTCCTTTTAATCTAAGTAATAGGAGTCTAAATATTTTAGGACAAGTAAACAAATACATTTTGATTACTTTTTATTTGAAAAGTATGCTTGAGTTGATGTAAGTCTTAAGATTTTAAGTATATTTTATTACCAAGTGTAGAATTATGGTAATTTTCTATCTCAATTATTTTAAGACATGAATTATATTTTATGTAGCCAATGATTTCTGTAAAACATTAATTTCAAAAGAATTAAATTTATTGAACCAGTTTTAAGTGAATCTAAATTTAGCCTGAAATGTACATTTGTATAATCAAATTCTAAATTTTCCCTCATATTTTCTACATATTCCAGAGTTTGTGCAAAAAAACAAAAGTGATTTGATGATTTGTATAAAAATTCGGACAATCTCTTTATGTTGTTTAATTTTCTGATTGTTCAATTACATATGACAAAAATTTTACAAGTTTCATTTATGCAATTCAGTTACAACTTTCTGTATTTTGTTACAATGAAAACACAACTTTCTGTTGTCTTTCTCATTGCCTTTTGGTATTTTATATATTTTGTTTGAAATAATGCTTCTGTTTACTAAATGATCTTTACATTTACTTTAAATTTCTAACCTATGAATATTTGATTTGTAAAATAATTCTAGATTTGAATGGCAGAAATTATACTCTGATGAATACTGATCAATTTCTTATATACATTACAATGTTTATATACAAGCTCATATTTAGTAATTTTCTGTTGTCTCTACAATTCAAACTCTTGCCTCTGTGTATGGCTCTTGGGGCGAACAAACAGCCTGATCTACAATGATCTCCATGTTGAAGTTCTCTTTTTACCAAGTCTAATCACACTGATGTTGTAGTCATTGCCTCTGCTAATCTGATTATTCTTTTGAAAAGCTGTACTAAGATTCATAACAAAAGACAGGATAAGATTTATTTATGAAAAGAGGCTGTTATAATTTGTAGCTTAATTTGAGAAATGAGCACAATCCTCACTAGTGGATCTTGTCAGAAATTAACTTATATAATATAACTTCACTGTTAAAATTAACATTTTAATAATTGTCAATAGAAATTTTGAAGTTTAGGAAGACTATCTTGGCTTTGAACCAGTTTGGATTTATATCTGTGTATCTCAATATTTTACCACCATAGAGATTAGTACAAAATTAAAAATAACCACCTAGGCATATGCTTCTCAAAGTAAAATAGAACAAGCCAAATAATATATGTGTATTTAACAATTTTTCTAACAAACCTCAAAAACTTCTACACCTGCAAGAAAAACTATATCAATTAATAATCCTAAAGTAGACAAGAGTAAAATTTAATAAATATCTCAGTAGAATCATATAACCACTTTTGAACAAGGGTATACATAGAAAAATATGACTTTATTCATAAAAAAGCTGTTTCTTCAACAAAACAATACGACTACAAAATCCAAAAGCTTGACATTAGAAATGTCATAGTTATTTGCCAACATTTATGCCCAAAAGAAAGTATACATCACTTTTATTTGTAGTTAGGAAACTCATTAAAAAAATGACCAGATATTATGTCAAAAAGAGAAACATTTATGAAAACCATAATAGAGATATAAGATAATGCATCATGATTCAAAATCAGTAAGGCTAGGAAAAGCTAAAATTAAAACTATTACAAATCAGAATGTGTGGGTAAAACTCAATTGAATCTAGAGAGAAACTTTATCAATAAACATTAGGCTAATCAAAATAAAAGAATTTTTACATAATAAATTCTGTTTTTAATTAGCTTTCTGATGCTATAATGAGTACTTAAGATAATTAACTTGTCAAAAGGAAAAAAAATATTTAGACTTAAAGTTTTGGAGCTTACAGTTTAAGACTAAGTGGACCCAGGTCCCTTGGGGTCCTTCAGTCCTCTTCAAATGAAAGCCTCAGTTCAATGGAGAAAATAAAAGAATTTAAAGAACTAAAAGTAAGTAAGGAAGTGATGACAGAAATGATAAATACCACCCAGAGTTAGGAAGCAACATAAAGAAAGGAACAAGCCATACTACTACTTTATCTCGGGCTCACTGGGGTTAGCAACTCCACACTGTTAAGAAAATGCAAGCCAAAAATAGCAGAAGCTTTCATCATAATAGCTTAAAAGTTGCTAAACAGTGTCTAACCTCTAGGACAATTCCACTGTCTTGACTGAATTTAATTCTAATTCAGATCTGAATAAATGTTTCACTTTAAAGAAAGATTTCTAAACAGTGTCTAACCTCTAGGACAATTCCACTGTCTTGACTGAATTTAATTCTAATTCAGATCTGAATAAATGTTTAACTTTAAAGAAAGATTTCTAAGGGACTCTTTTGCCAAACTAGTACTACCAGAGTCTGACTTAGGGACAAAGAGGTGTATCCTGGAGATTTCCAGAAGTCAGATACCTGAGTGCACCTAATAGAGTAAATCACAGTCTTTTTTTCAATCTGTGACTCCAGAAACTGTAAGCACCAGGGCACAAGTATTATAAGCTCTAGTATCACATCGACTTAGTCCCTAAGTACTGGTGAAGGTTTAATATCTGTTTTGTATTTCAAGGACCATGACATTCTCTTTTACAACTCTTACATTATTTCTACCATAGACATATAGAAGTTTTTGTCTGCAGTTCATGATAGCAATCCACTCTTGTAATTTATTGTTTTATTTAAACCTTAAAACATTATTCTTGTGGTTTTCTGAATATTTATCTGATCCATTTTCTATGAAAGTATCTCATGAGCTATTATTTTCCCTTGGCTAATGCAGATAGAAAGAGTTAAATGTCAAAGAAAGATTTTCTTCTGAGAAGATTTCCATTTACTCCATTAAACTAGGTAATTCTATCCTTGGAGGAGATAAAATAGAAGTAGACATTTGACAGAAATTTTCTGTGAGAAAAACAGGAAGCATGAGTGAAGAACTTTTTTTATTATTGTATAAATGTTATTTGAACATGTTTCTATCACTAATTCTTATCTATGTTAACAGAAGTACTAATTTGTAAAAGTATGTGAGGGAATAGAGTACCAAGGAAACAATGTCATCTCTGCTAATGATGTACCTGATATAAATAATTATGAAATGTATGAAATAGCATGAATGCATAAAGCCCAACTACAAAAACTGAATATTTTAAATTTTACTTTTGATAATTATGTATATTTGTATTATGTTTCCATCATTTCCACCCCTTGATCTTCCCACTTCACCTCTTTCATTTTCTTCTCTATTTGAACTCAAATTTATAACTTCTTTAATTAG
This sequence comes from Sigmodon hispidus, assembly GCA_004025045.1. Taxonomy (NCBI): domain Eukaryota; kingdom Metazoa; phylum Chordata; class Mammalia; order Rodentia; family Cricetidae; genus Sigmodon; species Sigmodon hispidus. The sequence goes on from PVIH01016968.1 coordinate 21,301, forward strand.
TATTGTCACATGTGTATATATAAACACTGAGAGGTAGAGAGACAGAGAGAAATAGAAGCCCATTTAGTATTTCTCACATGTATATGTGCTACATATGCTTAATTCTGGCCATTAGTGATTAGATAAAATATCAACTGATCATTCCTGGAGATGAATGATTCTTTCTCACAAGCCATTTATTGCCTGAATCTCTTCTATTATGTAAGTTTCTGTCCTAGCCTAGCCCAGTGGCCCAGACCTACCTGCAGTCCCACTGCTAACTAGCTCCCCCCAAATGACTCAGACACTTATATTAATTGCATGCTGTTCAGCCCATAGCTCAGGCTTATTGCTAGCTACCTCTCTTATCTTAACTCATATCTAGTAATCTGCTTTGCCACATGGCCTGTGGCTTACCTATTTCTTTACACCTTGCTTCCTTTACACCTTGCTTCTTGGATGGCTCTCTTTGACTTCTCCTTTCTTCCCCTTTATATATGCTTGTATTTCCCACATACTGCTAAGATACTCTACATTATGCCAAAACAGTTCCTTTATTAACCAATAAAATTCACTGCATACAGAAAGACATCCTGAAGAAAATGTTTTCTGGCCCAGATTAACCCCACAGTTTGTACCTGCTCACCACTACTTATCTGGACCAGCAATCCCAAAGTCACAAAGAAGCACACAGATGCTTATATCAATTTCATGCTGTTTGGCTATGTCTCAGATATATTGCTTGCTAGCTCTTTCATCTTAATTCAACATTTTTCCATTAATCTATCTTGCCACATTGCCAATGGCTCACATGCATTAACTTACATGTTGATTCTTACGTGGCTGGATTACGTCTCTTATGACTCTGCCCTGTTTCCCCTATGTATGCTCCAATTTCTCCATCTACTTTTAAGATGCCCAACATAGTCCAAAACAGTTCTTTATGGACAGCATAAATATATCCCACATTAACATACCACATCACTTTTCATGTAGGATTAGGCCTTGGGAGATTTTCTCCATCTATATTGTTTTGGTGACTGTATTGTTGAAAATTTATGGGTGTACATTTCTTCTGTAATATATAGATTATATTATCATTTAACATAAATTCTGGAGATGTGAATTTTGTGATTTTTTTCCTTCTATATTTTGTATTTATCAAAAAAAAACAGTAAAAAGAATTTAAAAATGCCGAAGAGTTAACAATAACTATACAGAGGATAATAATCATAAGCATGGCTTATCAAGGGTGGAAATGCAAATAAGATTACTACACATATATTTTCTTTGTGTTCAGCTTTCCCTCTGAATTTTTTTCCCATCCCTGTATATCCTTATTGAAAGTCTCTTCCCCCTCCCACCACATCTGATCATTTTTCTTCTCTGCAACTTCCCATCCCCTCCCTGGGCAGGGAGCAGACAGTCCTATGGTCACACTGGCCCAATAATGCTTGGATCAGTCTTCACTCCTGGCCAAAACCAGTTTTGTCCCCCCTCCCTCAAGAGTGAGTCAGGTGTTCCTATAGATGGACTGAGGTTCGAAGGGTCAGTCCAGGGTGTTTCTGATCCCAAGCTGTTCAGTGGTTGTGGTTTGCTGCTTGGGCATGTTTGGCTTTTTTTCCTGTTTGTTTGTTTGTTTAGAGACCACTAGTGAGTGAT
>PVIH01016968.1:23041-43703 GCA_004025045.1 Sigmodon hispidus
TTGCCTGTGAATTTTAGGATATCATTTTTTCTTACTGCTGAGTAGTATTCCATTGTGTAGATGTACCACAGTTTGTTAATCCATTCTTCAGTTGAGGGACATCTAGGTTGTTTCCAGGTTCTTGCTATTACAAATAATGCTGCTATGAACATAGTTGAGCTAATACTTTTGGAGTGTGAATGTGCCTCTTTAGGGTATAGACCCAGAAGTGGTATTGCTGGGTCCTTGGGGTGATTGATTCTCAATTTTTTGAGAAACCTCCATATTGTATTCCAAAGTGGCTGAACAAGCTTACAATCCCACCAACAATGGAGGAGTGTTCCCCTTGTCCGTATCCTCTCCAGCATAGGCTGTCAATTTTTAAGTCTACTTCATGAAGTTCTCTGAACCTAAGGATACCAGTTCATGCTGTATATGTCATCAAATGCAGCTAGGCATTTTATGTTCATTTATTCTTTGTTTTAATCAATTGAGTGATCTCTGTAATAGTCTACATGAGATAAAAAATTAATTTTATGAGAGGAGATTGCTACATTCATCTGTGGGCATAAAAATATATATTCTGAATTCAGTTAGGAATTACACTTGCTTAGGAAAATGATAGTAGGGAATTCTTTAGGAAACATAAAAATTTTAATAACAGTTACTTATCTGGTATAAGACAATTTGAATTTTATTAATTAGTCTTCAAGTTCATGTAGAGCAATATTTGTTTATTTCCAAGATAAAATTATCATATTGAAATACTGGGGATAATTTTCCATGATAGTAATTGTGGTTAGTTAGCTTTGCAGTTGGACATCACTATCAATGGTTTTTATCCCTTGGAAAATTGCATAACACCTTCAGACTCTATGAAAATTAGTCAACAAGGAACATGTTTTCAGTTTAGTTTCATCTCAATATCTCCAAGTTCAGAGTTTAAATTTTTCTAACAGTTCAATCCAATAAATAACAAACAGGACCTCATATGGTTGTTAGAATAAGGATGGTCTGGATAGCTTCATGCTTTTTCACCAGGGAGTGTCAATATTCAAAAGAATTAGAAAATGTGGCAATGTTAGTTAGGTATGTCCTTGGTAGAAGAAGCCTGTCTCTATGTTTTTAGATGTTAGAAGCCCAAGCCAGGCCCAGTAGCTCTCTCTTTCTGCTGAATGCAGACCTGAATGTAGCTCTCAAAGTTTAATTTTTTGTACCATTTTCCATTCCATGACAATAATGAATGACTAAACCAATGAAATTTTAAGAAACCTCAAAAAAATGCTTTTTTCGTATAAGAGTTGCCATGGACATAGCTAATACAGCAATAGAACACTGCTGACTAAGATATCTTACAAAACTAAAAACCTGTAGTGAAAGGAGATCAACAATCAAGTTGGTGAAAAAGAATCACAGATTAGGAGAAAATATTATTTAACTATGCATCTGATAATATTAATACTCAGAAGTATTCAACTAACATAGTCAAGGAAAAATGGTATATTCTTCTAAAAGTAGTATCAATCTAAGCATAGAGCTCTTACAAGAATACATAAAATCACTAATATATATTATATATGTATTTACAAATGTGTGGGTGTTTGTCTGTGTGCATGTGTGTATTTTAGATCCTTAGCACATTCCTATCAGTTAAGAAATTAAAAAAAAAAACACTTTGACATTTTTGTTTTTCTTTAATTACAATGTCTAATATCAAAAAAACAACTGCTAAGAAATACTGGTATAGATTAGAGGAAAGGTACCCCTCATTCACTGTTAGTAGAATTGTAAACTGGTGCAGCCACTCCTGAAATTACTGTAGCAAGTTATCAATATCTGAAAAAAATTACTAGGTTATCTAGATATGCTATTTTTTTATTCAAAGGCCTTGATATTTTACTCCATAGACACCTGCTCAATCTTGTTCATTGCATTCCTATGCATAGTACCTATGTTACTAGGTTATCTAGATATACTATTTTTTTATTCAAAGGCCTTGATATCTTACTCCATAGACACCTGCTCGATCTTGTTCATTGCATTCTTATGCATAGTACCTATGTATGGTTCCCATAAGATCATGTAGATAAGGAAGTGTGGCCTTGTTGGCAGAGGTATGTCACTGGAACACTTTAAGGTTTCAAATGCCTGTGTTAAACCTCATATTTCTCTATTTTCTTACTGCCTCTGAACTAAGATGTAAAATCCTAAATTTTTTCTCCAGCACGACACCTTTCTGGTACTGCCATGATAATGAAATAACTCTCTGAAACTGTAAAAACACCTCCAATTAACTGTTTTCTTTTTATAAGAGTTTACTTGGTCATAATGTCTCTTCATATCAATAAAATAGTGAATAAGACAGAAGTTAAAACCAAGGACAGAGTTACTTCTGATGTAGCCTGATTATGTTACAGCTATGAGGACTATGGAATAGTCTGAGACTTTGGACTAGAACGTAAGTTAAAAGGTGCTTAAGGAGTCCTAGTAAGAGCCTGGAAGATAATAGTGATGAGAGTAATGTAAGCTTAACTCAAGATGATTCAAAGGAGAAAATATTAATGAGTGGTCTAGAGACAATCCTTGCAATATTTCAGTAAAAAAAAATGAGACTGTTTTATGCCCTTGTCCTAAAATTGTGTCTAAGGCTAAATTAGAAAATTTTGAATTAATGGCATTGTAAGGCCATTGCAATGGCAATTTCAAAACATCCGAGGAATGTGTGTGTCTCAAGGTTACTAGAGATCACTCCTGATCATTTTTTTTCTTCTCTGTTTGTTTATATGAAGGAAGACATTTACAGTTTTTCATATGTTGAACCATCCCTGCATCTCTGCCGTGAAACTTACTTGATTGTGGTGGATGATTTTTTGATATGTTATTGGATTCGATTTGCCAGAATTTTATCAAGTATTTTTGTATCAATGATCATGAGGAAGATTGGTTTATAATCTTCTTTCTTTGTTACATCTTTGAGTGGCTTGGATATCAGAGTGACTGTGGCCTCATAAAAAGAGTTAGGTAATGCTTCTTCAGTTTTTTTTTTGTATGGAACAGTTTAAGGAGTATTGGTATTAATTCTTCTTTGAATGTCTGATAGAATTCTGCACTGAAACAATCTGGTCCTTGGCATTTTTTACGTGGGAGACTTTAAATAACAATTTCAATTTTCTTTGGTTTTATAGGTCTGATTAGGTCATTTTTTCTGGTCTTGATTTAATTTTGATAAGTGGTACCTTTCCAGAAAGCTGTCCATTTCTTTTAGGTATTCGATTTTAGTGGAGTATATATTTTCAAACTATAACCTGATAATTCTCTGGATTTCCTGGGTGTCTCTTGCTATGTTCCCCTTTTCAGTTCTGATGTGTTAATTTAAATATTCTCTCTCTGCCTTTTGATTAGTTTGGAAAAGGGTTTATCTATCTTGTGAATTTTCTTAAAGAACCAATGCTTTAATTCATTGATTCTTTGTAGTGTTCTTTTTGTTTCTATTGTGTTTATTTCAGCCCTAAATTAGATTATTTCCTGCCTTTTACTTCTTCTAAGTGACTTTGCTTCTAATTGTTCTAAAGACTTCAGCTGTGCTGTTAGGTCTCTTGTGTGAGTAATCTCTAGGTTTTTCATATAGGCATCTAAAGCTGTGAATTTTCCTCTTAACAGTGTTTTAATTGTGTCCCATAAGTTAGGGTGTGTTGTCACTTCTTTCTCATTAAATTCTAGGAAGTCCTTAATTTTTTCTTTACTTCTTTAACCCAATGATAGTTCAATTGGGAGATGTTCACTTTCCATAAATTTGTAGGTTTTTGTCATTTTTGTTGTTGCTGAAGTCTATCTTTAGTCCATGGTGGACTGATATAATACAAGAAGGTATTCTTTTATTATTATATCTATTAACATTTGCTTTATGACTGAATATGTGGTCAGATTTAGAAAAAGTTCCATGGGGTCCTGAGGGAGATGTGTATTTCTTTGTGTTTGGATAGAAGGTTCTATATACCTATTAAGTTCATTGGGGTCATAACGTGTGTTATATCCCTTATTTCATTGTTGAGTTTCTGTCTTGTTGACCCATCCAAAACTAAAAGTGGAATATTGAAGTATCCTACATTTAGTGTGTGGCAGTTGATGAGAGATTTAAGCTTTAAACATTAGTAGTGTTTCTTTTACATATGTAGGTTCCCTTGTGTTGGGGGCATAAATATTCAAGATTGACACTTCATTTGATGGATATTTTTCCTGAGATGAGAAAGTAATGTCAGTTCTGGTCTCTTTTGATTGACTTTTGTTTGAAGTCTATTTTGTTAGATATTAGGATGGCTACAACAGCTTAGTTCTTAGAATGATTTATTTGGAATGTTTTTTCCCAACCCTTTACTCTGAGCCTGTGTCTATCTTTGAAGTTGAGGCTTGTTTCTTATATGCAGCCAAAGGATGGATTCTGTTTTTTATCCACTGCATTAGGGTGTGTCTTTTTATAAGTGAATTGAGTCCATTGGTATTAAGAAATATTAATGGCCAATGATAGTTATTACCTGTTATTTTTGGTGGTATACTTATGTGTTTTCCTGCTGTGGGATTATTGATTGCTTGAGATGTCGTTGGCTTTATCTGGTTTCCTTAGGTTGGTGTTTCCCCTATAGTTTTTTCTGTAGGGCTGGATTTGTGGATAGGTATTGTTTAAATCTTGTTTTGTCATAAAATATCTTGTTTCCTCCATCTATGGTGATTGATAATTTTGCTGTGTATAGCAGTCTGGGTTAGTAATGATGCTATTTTTGTATTTGTATAACACCTGATGAGGAACTTCTTACTTTGATTTTTCCATTGTCTAAAATGGTATTATTCTGATGGGTCTGCCTTTATAGCTAATGTGGCCTTTTTTCACAGTGATAAAAACTTTTTATTTTTATTTTTGAATTTATTTATTTTTATATATATTTATTATTTGGTGTTTTTACATCATGCACCTCATCAAACTCAGTTATCAGACTTCTCAAAATCATTCCTACTCTATGATCTCCCCATTTACAAAATGCCATTCATGCTGCTCATTTACTTACAGGAGCATGATTAAACTCCTGGTGGCCAGACCCTTAAAGAAAACAAGTACTTTTGAAGATTGTTTTGACATAAGGGAAGCAAACAATGGATATGAAGTTTGCCCTGTTCAATTTTGGTCTTGTCTTAGCCCAGTATTTTCTTAGCATGTTGCTTTCTTCCCTTTGGGTATGATTTTATATATATATATATACATATATATATATATATATATAGTGACACTGTTAAAAGTATGTACATTTTTTTGCTTTTGCTTTCATATGGTTACTGTCAAGAGATTACCTTAAGTCTCAGAAGAGATATGTGATATTTTGGACTTTTAAACAATGTTCAGAATGAAAAACTCTCAGGTCTTTTAAAAGTAGAAGTAAACACATTTTACATAAAGGTATAACTACAAAGCTTTGGGGGACAGGAAGTAAAGTATGCTGGTTTGATTAACAATGGCTCTCATACTCTCATGGTGAGTAGAGGGTGTGTCCTTTTTAGAAGATGCATGACATTGAAGTTATGTTTTAAATTTTCAAAAACTCATGCTAGATTCATTGTCTTTCTTTACCAGCTACCTGTGGATCAATATATAAAGCTCTCAGCTACTGCTAACAGCTTCCTACCACTATGATAATGGACTAACCCTCTGAAATTTTAAAGAAGTTGCAACTAAATTAATTATTTTTATAAGTGTTGTCTTGGTCATGTTGTCTCTCTTTACAACCACAGAACAGTGATTAAGATGTTAGGAAGTAAAAATGGCTTGATGTCTTTCAACTGATAAATGGATAATTAATATGGTAATATACACTATGAAACTGTAAACATTGCTAAGGATACCATATTCTCTAGACACAAGTGTCAGAGGACACTGGGCTAAAATTGACCTGAATGCCTCCTCCCTAAAGACTAGCATTCATGGTATCAGAAGATATCATGAAATCCAAAGGTGGAAGGTTATGAATAATTCTATCCAGCCATGACTCTTACTAAACACAATGATCACCATGGCATGCAATTCAAAAGTCACAGTAATGTCATGTATGTCTTGATAGTAATTTACAGCTCTGTAATTATACTTATTTTCAATTTATAATGTATTAATTTTGTAATAACTCTATTCCCAAGTCAAGAAGTACTTGTAGAGTCAAACCTTATTTTCCACTTAATAAATAAGATGTGTTATGTCATTCTTTTTTGACTGTTCTAGTTATGACTGAACAACTTTACATGTGTTTCTGATACACTGATTTTTATAAAATGCTCATTATTGTTTCTCTTTGGCTAAGCTGGAGAGTTTTATGTCTATTTGAACCAAACTACAGACTTTTAAAATGAAAAAAGGTCAATTGATAATGTGCCTCAATAAGAATAGGCTGCAGTGTATTTTTATAATTAGAGTTTGGTGGGGAAGGACCCAGGCTATTGTGGGTGATGTTATTCCTGGGCTAGTGGCCTTTGGAATTTTTAGAAAAGTAGGTTTAGAAAGCCATGAGGATAAAACCAGTAAGCAACGGTAGTCCATGGCCTCTGCATCATCCCTTTCTTCCAAGTTACTGTCCTTCTTAAGTTCATGTCATGATTTTCTTCACTGATGCACTAAGAAATAGAAGTCTAAGCCAATTAAACCATTTTTTCCCAACTTCCCTTTTGGTCATGATGTTTTATGACCTAACTAAGACATTGGCCATATAACATGTTCTTAATTTTGATGATTTTCCTATTGGAGGTTTTATGTATTCCAAAATTTATTATTTATACAACTTTTCACTGACAGTCCTGAAACTTACAAAAGGTGATTATATGTTACAATGTTACTCATATACTTCAAATAGTATACATTTTTTTGTAACATACTATCTCAGTACATCAAGCTCTGAATTCATATTTTATATGTGGAAATATTAGCAGTAAAAAGAAAAGATCATTTGCATGTTTTATATAGTTTCAGTTTAATTACTTAATACTCCAAATATATAAACCTGAGATGTAATTATTTTATAATAAACACACTGGTGTTGTCCTCAGTAGGATATTTAGTGGCTAGGTGATTGAAGAGCATTAAATATCTTGGAGTAATTAAAACCAAAGAAGTAAGAGATCTGTTTGACAAAACTTTAAAATCACTGAACAAAGAAATAGAAGAGGATATCAGAAAATGGAAAGCTCTCCCATGTTCCTGGAAAGGTAAGATCAACATAGTAAAAATGGCAATTTTACTAAATAAAGCAATCTACAGATTCAATGCACTGCCCATCAAATTCCCAACAAAATGTTTTACGAACCTTGAAAGAACAATACTCAACTTCATTTGGAATAACAGGAAATCCAGGACTGCCAAAACAATTTTTCTCATCAAAAGAACCACAGGAGGCATCACCATCTCTGACTTCAAGTTATACTATTGAGCTACAGTAATAAAAACAGCTTGGTACTGGCATAAAAACAGACTTCTGAATCAATGGAATCAAATTGAGGATCCAGACATTAATGCAAATAACTATGAACAGCTCATCTTTGACAAAGAAGCCAAAAATATTCAATGGAAAAATAGATAACATATTCAACAAATGTTCTTGGCATAGCTGGTTGGTAGTGTGTAGAAAAATACAAATAGACCCAAGCCTGTCACCCTGCACAAAAGTCAAATCTAAGTGGATCAAAGAACTCAACATAAACTCAGCCACTGTGAACTTGATAGGAAAGAAAATGGTAAATACTCTCCAACAAATTTACACACGTGACCACTTACTAAATATAACACTAGTGACACAGACAATAAGAACAACAATCAATAAATGGTACCTCCTGAAACTGAGAAGCTTCTGTAAAGCCAAGGACACTGTCACTAGGACAAAATTATAGCCTACAGAATGGGAAAAGACTTTCACCAACCCTACAAATGATAAAGGACTGATCTCTAAAATATATAAAGAACTCAAGAAACTGGAGCCCCACACCTTGAATAACCCATTAAATAATGGGGTTCAGAACTAAAAAGGGACTTCTCAGCAGAAGAATTACGAATGGTTAAAAGGTACTTGAAAATGTGCTCAACATCTTTAGCCATCAGAGAAATGAAAACCAAAAGAACTTTGAGATACCACCTGACAACTGTCAGATTGACTAATATAAAAGACACAGATGACAACCTATGCTGGAGACGTTGCAGAAAAAGAGGAATACTCCTCCATTATTGATGGGAGTGTAAGCTTGTTCAGTCACTCTGGAATGCAATATTGCAGTTTCTCAGAACACTGGGAATCAATCTCCCCAAGGATTCAGCAATACCAGTACTTGGTGTATACCCAAAAGATGCACATGTTCATAGCAATGTTATTCATAATAGCAAGAAACTGGAAACAACCTAGATGCCACTCAACTGAAGCATGGATTAACAAACTGTGGTATATCTACACAATGGAGTACTACTTAGCAGTAAGAAAAAAATGATATTTTAAAATTTGTGGCAAATGGATGGATTTGGAGAATATTCTCCTGAGCAAGGTATCACAAACCCAGAATGATAAGCAGGGGATGTGCTCACTCATTAGTGGACTCTAAACAAAAAAACAAAAAGCAAACATGTCCAGGCTGCAAACCACAACCACTGAAGTGTATGGGATCTGAAACACCTTGGACTGGCACCTTGGATCCCACTCCCTCTAGAGAAACATCTGACTCAGTCTTGATGTTGGGATAAGGAATCTGGATCTGCCAGGAGTGGATGCTGAACTAAGTCATTTTGGGACATTGAGAATTTGACACCTCCTGCCCTTGCTGGTGAGGAGATGGGTGGATGTGGAGAAGAGAGAATGACTGGAGGGTGTGGGAGGGAGATGGGGCCTTGAACAAGAATATACATGGATATAAAATGTGATTTTATTGATAATAAAAAAATATTAATAATTTTTATTCACAATAAAAAAGTATTATCAGGCTATAAACTGACAACTATTGAGATTCTTCAGGCAGATCCAGAGCCCACATAACTCCCCAGACCTTGGATTTCTAGAGGAACTGGTAGCCCTGTGTACAGTGTACTCCAGAAACTTTAGAAAATGATATGACAGAGACAAGGCCACTCTTGCTGGGTATAGTTGTCATTTTCAATATTCTGTTTCCATTTCTTAACTTACTCTCTGTGTTGCTGTCTCTACAATGATAGAATGATAAATAAAATGAACAATAATTGTAGGCTGAGCACCAAGCCAAAAAAAAGAGATTGCTATATTTTATCTCTATTCTTAAAAGTTCATATATAAAAATTCATTATCAATTTCAAATGTTAAGTGAATATAAAAATATAGTCTTTGGGGAATAATTAAGATGACATATGGTGATGAAGTCTGCATCTACATGCTACAATTCATAACATTGGTAATAAAAATGACCTTAGATATCATATACTGCAATGTCATGCACATATTTTATTATTCTTGTTTATTCTATTTTAGGAAAAATTGAAGGTAGATGTTAAATATATCTTCTTATCTTCTCCATTTCTCAGTGTGAAACCTGTAAATCTTTATTTATTAAAAGATAATTTTTCCATACAAAAAAATTAAGAATTCATTGTAAATCAGTCTCAAAGAAGATGATTAGAATATAATACATTTTTATTTAAATATCTATGCTAGAATATAATCTTAATTAGTCTTAATAATAAATCCAAGAATCAGATATTAAGATAAAACTGAAAGATTAAAGAAGCAGAGCAGCAACCACTACAGACTTCTTACCTCTAAGATTTCTCAGAATAAAGGGGGCTGGAATGCTATATCCATCCATTTTATAAATCTGTATTTACCTCCTAAGTTCTGGATTCACCACTCCGTGGCTCTGCTTCTCTTTTTAGACTGCTACAATCCCATTTAGACTAGGTGGCCTTGAACACATGACCATCCTACTCCCTCTTCTCAAGGAATGAGACTAAAAGTTTGTGCTACCCGTGTCTGGCCCCTATGATAAACTAGTGTCTAACTCTTCCCTCTGAAATCCATGCAAGCTTTATTTATCACAACACAAATAAAATTTTATACAAAACTGTGATATCTAAGTATTCACTTTAAATAAATAATAAGGATGTACTACTCTCATTTATATTGGATATAAGGCTAAAATAGCTATCTTCTCAAACTGAAAACATACTATTACATGTCTCAGAAATATGAACCCTCACTGATATGTGAGGTCCTTTCAATTTCATCATATTTTTTTTCTTTATTTAATGTTTTAAAAGAGCTGAGGTATCTGATATAATGTCTCTAAGTATACAAACTACTAGATAGCTCAGTAATGCTATGTACATTATTAAAAATCGTATAAAGAAAAAATAAAAAGATATGAAAACAAGAAATTATGGTAGAATTATAAAATTAGAAATTTTTATATGTTAATTATCATTATATCATAGCAAAATGTATGAGGCAACTGACTTACAAAGTAAAAATTTGCAGAAGGTGTTGTTACATTGGTTTTGGTTTTAGTTTTTTCAATATTTGTTTGAGAGGTGCCAGAAAGAATATTGTGTTTTGTTTGTTTCTGGATCTAGTTTTTTATGACATTGGTGTCCTCAAAAAATATACAAAATAGTGTTTAAAAGATTTATGGTCTTTTCTTAATTTAGTAGACATAGTTACAACAACTTCTATGGATATGACAGGGTACTAAACCTTTTTTAGTTATATAGCAACATATAACCCAGGGAACATTTGAGGTCACTTGTTATAAATAAATCATTTTTCTATTCTGGTAAAATATTGTTCTTTTTTTTTACACAAACATTTCTCTTTGTCTTTTATAACTTTATCTCTGTTATTTATCTCAGTTCACCATTATTGTGTAACTGTCTACTAAATTGTTTTTAAGCCACACTATAACCAAGACTTCTCTTTTTTCTAACAAAGCAATAAAAAATAACTGCCTTCATCCCAAGTTCTCAATATGATTTAGTATTTCGATGTATGCAGGACACTTTTTTTTTCTCCAAAATATTCAGGGACAATGCTTATTTTTTAGTGGGGATTCAGATGTTACCCAAGAAAGCACTATAGACTTCAAGAATCTGAGCCCCTAGTGGGAATGGCTAGAATCATTCAAATCCCAAGACCTGGGGACCCAGACTTCCTTGCTCTTTTTTAGTTCTTGCGACTCCAGGAGGAAACTGAGCATCTCTAATTACTGTTTCTCCTAGAATCACTTCTTGTATTTGTAAGTTCATTCTCTCCCCTTAATAAATATTGTACGGTGTATTTGATGTAAGTAATTATAGCAATACTCATTTATTTTAAACAATGTTGCTTTAACTAACCAAAACAGATTGTGTCTTGAATTTAAGAGACATATTTTTTTTGCTGTTGGAGACTGACCCAGGACTATTTAGAATTTCCTGCTTGTTGGATGAAGCATCCTTGGTAAATTACTAGCTTTGCAAAAACAGGCTTCTTGGAGTCCTTCTATATTAGACATCCTTGATTAGTTACAGAAGTGAGCTTCATGGAGTCTCCCATGATAAGGTGTTCTTTGCTAAATTGCAGGCCTTGCAAAAAACGGGATGTCCTTGGCCCATCATACAATGTACATTTAGATAGGGCTTCAAACAGTAATCAGTCAGCTGCAGAATCATGGGACCAAAGAGATCCTGCCCACCCTGACTTCCTCTGATAATTTTTCACTCTCCTTTTTGGTTAACTCCCCTCTCTCTGCCTGGAGCCTTGCACTCCCCTCTCTCTGCTCCCCCTCCCCTTCTAAAGCACTGCTTAAAAAGCCTCAGCATTCATTCAATAAACGAAGCCTTGAGGTGACTCAGACTGACTCTTATCGTTCTTTTTGCACTTGGCTTCCTCTCTCTCTCTCCCCATTTGCTTCACAGGTGGCCCCTCCTCGAAACCCTCGAATATCTGGACCTGTTGGACAGGGACATTTTGCAATAAGTCAATGACCTTTGTTCATCTGTGAGCATTCATGTACACAAATGAAAGAATGTATATTTTATATATAAAGAAAATGTGATTTGCATATTCTTAAATTTGATTTTCTAATCTCACAACAGATTGCAAAAAAATAGAAACTGCATGTTTTATATCTCATATAAACCATTGTAAATTCAGTAGTTTTCCTACTGGCAAATTACACTTGATTTTAGAGTAATGTATGTGTTAGGGGGTATTGTATATATTGACATGCATTTTAGTGATAGTGTCTGTGCCTAATTATGCAACATTAGTACTTGATATGAGATTTGTTTTCTTTATTTTTCTGCACTTTTTGAGACAGGATCACTTGAATGAATCTAATTTGTTTTTTTAGATATAGTGGTGAACCAATGAGTCTCTTAGATTCATCTGTCCTCACTCAACACTAGGACAGTCGACGGCTATTTCTTCTAGGTTTTAAATAAGTAATGATGATTTGAACATTAGTCATAATAATTGCAGGAGTCATTTAGTCACTGAACAATATCATTAATATTTCTTTTATATTTTTGAATACATTAAAATACTTCTGAAATTATTTTTGTTGAATATTTTTGCACATGCACATAGTGTTTTATGAAACAATCTATGAAGTAAAATTGCTTGGGTTAAGGCACCTGTAAGAGTTTTAATACTTATTATTAGATTGATATTTAAAATGCCTTCATCTAATTATACATATATTTCTCCATAAAAGGTTTATTTTAGAAAGTTCTCAGTAGCAATGTATCTATTTAGTATTTGAAAATTATTGCTGTCCTGATAATCTCTCCTAATTTGTGAATTTTACTTTACTTTTGATTTTTTTCTGATTTTTTTTGCTGAATCTTTGTCTTTCTTTCTGAACAGGAAATGAGAAATGTAATTTTTCACACTAAAGCATTTCCTAAGATTACACATAATTGTGGTAGAATGTTCTCTGTACTATATAAATAAATAACTGTTTGGACCCATGCAGGGCACCGTAGAAGTGGGTGGAGAATCAGAGACAGCCAGGTAGGAAGAAGGGGTGGAGTTTACTAGTCGCCATCTGTCCCCCGAAGAAGAAGCATGTAGGAATTCAGGTGAGCCACGGTGGGTAGATTCATGGAAATGGGTTGATTTAAGAAGAAAGAGCTAGCTAGTAATGTGCTTAAGATATGGGCCAAGCAGTGTAAAGTATATAAGCGTGTGATTCATTTCTTTTGGGGGACAAAAGCCGTGGGCGCTCGAACCAGGTTCCAAACCGGCGCCACACGTGCACCAGGTCATAAATCTCTAGACCCAAACAGGCCGGGAAAAACTTACTACAACACATAATAGCACTTCAAACAGAAACAGATTGATCATATGATTTAGTAAAACATTCTTATCACATGATTTCAACTATGTATAATGAAACAACATATTTGGTTGCCTAGCTAAGAAATATTTCTTTTATTAAAAAAAATTGCATCTACTTCTAAAGAATCTCTTAAAATGTTATACTATTTTCATAACTACAGTCTTACTTTAAACCTCATCTCTCTCTGAAATTTTTAAAAAAATACACTTAACATAATCTTTTTAATTGATTTGAATCTTACCACAGCATGATACTTTTTTCTTTCCTCATCAATGTGTTACATAATGAGCTTAGAGAAATTCAATTATACAAATGGCCAATATGTTTTCAAATATTATTCATTACAAAATATTAATTTATTTCAAAAACAGAGAGAATTAATCTGTCTAAATATTGGTTAAAAATAAATAAATTCTGTGATTGTAAGCTAAGAGTCTCACTAATTCTCATTTGTGTATGCTTTATGCATGTTCTCTGTAAAAGAAATTAGCAATGACCATCTATAATTTCACTTTGAATGATTACTCTTTTTCCTTTATATATATGTATATATAAAGATATTAGACCCCCGAGACAGAGTCTTTGTAATGAATCACTGCATGTCTTTGCCAAAAATATCATAAATATCATTTAAGTGCTGTATTTGTATGTTTAGTACTCCAAATTGGGCTATAATATGCATTATAAATTAATAATTTAGGAATTTACCACCTACTGTGCTTTGTAAGTATTGTTCATTTTTTCTATGGCTTGAAATATAAGATACATTTAAATCAATGATAGTTTATAATATTATCTTCTTTGTATTCTGTTCTTAGCAACATAATTGTCATTATAATAACCATCATCCACTAATGCTTATTGAACTCTTGAATATATATGATTTTTACCAGCCAAGCTACTAAACCTAAAATATCGATCAACAACAAAGCAACTTGATAATTAAAATGCATAGATTTTCCTTCACATTAAAACCTTTTGGCTTACACTAAAATTTTTTGCCACTATTTTCACATAAATAAAAGTCAAAAAAAATAATGTTGTATTTGGGGCCAAAGGATTAATATAATATTGCTAACTCACATCATGTGGCAAAACTGAATATATAAATCAACTTTTAGTATATAAACTCGTGATGACAAGTTAACTTATTGTCCACATCTTCTTTTGTTTCTCTGTTACTGAACTTCACATTTGCTGAGAAGAAAACTTTGCTATCACAAACTCATAACTTTTTTATTTAAAAAAGCTTTTTTCTTTTTTACCACTGTTTTTACTCCTAGTCCCTCCTAGTTCTCCCTTAGCCTCCCCTCAATCCATCACCCCAGTCATTTCCGGGGGAGTGCAAGCAGTCCCAAGGCATGTTAGTAGTCTGGCATATCTAGTTGAGGTACGTCCAAGTCTCTCATCCCAGTGTTAAAGCTGGGTTTATTGTTCCTCTTTAGGAAATGGTCTTTGAGAAGCTAGTTCATGCACCAGAAACATATTATAATCCTATTGCAAGATGTTCCACAACTGCCCATGCCAGTTGACAGCTATTTTTGGAGGTTTTAGTTTCTTCCCTGAAGGTCCCTCAGTGGATGTTTCTAATTCAGTGAGTTTCCAATAGCTCCTGCGGGTCTTCTCATGATTCTGATCACTTTGCTCATATTCTCTCTCTCTCTCTCTCTCTCTCTCTCTCTCTCTCTCTCTCTCTCTCTCTCACACACACACACACACACACACACACACACATACCACATACTTGCTTGCTTGTTTGCTCTGTAGTACTTTTCTGGCCCAGACTAGCCCCACATTTTAGACCTGGCTATTGCTGCTTATCTTGATTAACAACCCCAAAGTTGCCCCAAACTCACAGACTCATGGATTAACTTCATGTTCTTTGGCCTATGGCTCAGCATATTGCTAGCTAGATAGCTCCTTCATCTTAATTCAACTCTTTTTCATTAACTTGCCCAGCCATGTGTCTTGTGGATTACCTATTATTTCCTTACAGGTTGATTATTACATGGCTGGAAGGCATCTTCTTTGACTCTATCCTCCTTCCTTTATCTGTGCTCTGATTTCCCTACCTACTTCTAAGATGCTTGTGATGAGCCAAAACTGTCCCTTTTTTTAAAGAATGATATTCACAGCATAGAGAAAGACATTCTCACATCATTTTCCCTTTTCTATTTAAGCAAAAAGGAAGGTTTTAATTTTAATACAGTAAAATTACATATTCAAAACAGTTGTCAAGTAAGAATCATAGGTACAATATCTAGTCTATTTGCATTTAGCAATATTAAACAAAATATTCTATTATCTAACTTATCCTTGTGATACTAAATTTTTGTATCTAATACACCTTTTAAAACAACTAAACTATACTTATAACTATCTCATCTTCGACTATATCAAAAACCAAAGAAGAAGGAAATAATATTACTTGAATAAACAGAAAATGTAGGCAAATTCCAAAATCTAGAAATGACAGAGATGACAATGGTCTGCCTGGACAGTCACCCAAAGATCCTTTGTAACATTGGGGCATCTATCTTTATCCTATAGGTCCCAAATCACTGACATACTTTTCAGTGAAGCAGGAAAATTGAAAGACTGCTGTGCCCATTCTGCCATAGTTCATCATTCATTTCTTCTTGTTTCTGCAAGAATGTCTGACAGTTTTTTTTTTCCCAAAAGCAGGAACCTAAAGGACCATCTTGGCTTATTCTGCCAAAATTCAGAAGTCATTTTTCTGTGGGTTCTGCATGTTCAGTTTATACAGCATACTGTCAGACAGTCAATACAAGAACAGTTTCTTATTCAGTGGCTAACCGTTGCCATAAACAAATTAAATTCCATATAGAGTTTCTTCCATGTCCATCATTCTCTTGAAGTAGATTGGCACTGCCAGGAACACATCTGTCTCACTGTCCTGAAAAGTCTCAGTTCCTAAAATATTTTAAATGCCATATTCTAGAGGATTTTGACATGTTTGAAGATTACCTGTCCAATTGATATATAACTTTGTATAGTTAAAAGAAAAATCCAACTAACAAGGCTATAAATTTGGTAACAACTGATGACTATTAATCTGTATTTTAATTGTATATTCCAATTTTAAATGAATTGCATAAACATAATATCTAAAGCAAGAGTAGAAAGACACATACAGTATAACAAAATTAACCTTAAATTTATATCAATAAACCAAAATGCATACCAACGTAAAATATTTGGAAATTAATAGCTGACTTTTTGAATTAAAGAAAATTCAATGGTATATCTTTTTAAAATCTCTCATATAACATAGCAACATTTTTCCTTAAAAAAGATTGATTATGACCATTAATTATTTATAATGAAAATAAAATTTTAAACCATATTTTGAGAATTTAGGTATAGCTTTCTATTACTACTTCCTGCTGATTGAGGGGAACTGGCAATGTTACTGGTTCTTGAGCCTGGATCATGTTAGTTGCAGCCCTGAAGCTGATGTGGCCATCTCTTTCCATCAAAGATTTTTTTCAGGGGTTTTTGGTTAAGCCCCTGGAAGCAATACACAGGTTCTCATCTTCTGTGGAAATAAAAACAAAACCTCTTTTCCAAAGAAAAGTAACATATCCATAGACCCAAATTTCAAAGTCTAGATACCTTTAAAGTATATGTTTCTTTAATTTAACAGCCTTCACAATCAAATTATTTTTGCAGTTAGTTAATTAACAGTTAAAAATTAAAAAAAAAAAAAAAAAAAAAAAAAAAAAAAAAAAAAAAAAAAAAAAAAAAAAAAAAAAAAAAAAAAAAAAAAAAAAAAAAAAAAAAAAAAAAAAAAAAAAAAAAAAAAAAAAAAAAAAAAAAAAAAAAAAAAAAAAAAAAAAAAAAAAAAAAATTAAAAGAAAACCCAATAGTAACCATAATAGAGACTCTGTGTATTTTCTATCTTTATGCAGCATATTATATTCTTATTATTCTTTTTTTAGGGACTTTCTTTATCCTCTTTCTTTTCTCTCTGAAGCCTATGTAGATTTTATACACATTGTAACCTATTTAGAGGATTTCTTGATCTAAAACTGTTTTACTATTAATCTGTGTCATTAATCATTTTCTAACCAGAAGAGCTTTTAAAATACTAGAATATACTCTACCATTGAGCTATGCCAACACCATTTGTTAAATATACTATCTTTTTTCCATTGAATATTTTGGGCCTCTTTGTCAAAGATCAGGTGTTTATAGGTTTTTGGGTCAATGTCTGGATCCTCAATTCTATTCCATTGATCCATAAGTCTGTTTTTATGCCAGTAAAAGGCTGTCTTTATTACTGTAGCTTTATAGTATAACTTGAAGTCAGGGATGGCGTTACCTCCTGAGGTTCTTTTGTTGAGTAAAATTGTGTTGACAATCTTTTCTTTCCTTTTATTCCAAAAGAAATTGAATACTGTTCTTTCAAGGCCCAAAAAATATTGTGTTGGGATTTTGATGGGCAGTACATTGAATTTGTAGATTACTTTTGGTAGAATTGCCATTTTACTATGTTGATCCTGCCTATTCAGGAACATGGGAGAGCTTTCCATTTTCTGATTTCCTCTTCAATTTTTTCTTTAGTGATGTAAAATTTTTGTCAAATAGATCTGTTACATCCAAGGTATTTAATACAATTTGCAGCAATTTATGAAGGATAATGTTTCCATTATTTCTTTTTCAGCTCTTCTATCTTTAGTATATGGAAGGGCTACTGATTTCTTTGAGTTAATCTTGTATCCTGCTACACTGATGAAGGTGTTTATCAGCTGTAGCAGTTCCCTAGAAGAATTTTGTGAGTCACTTATATATACAATCATATCATCTGCAAATAGAGATAGCTTCATTTCTTTTTTCCAATTTGTATCCCCTTAATCTCCTTTCGTTCTCTTATTGCTTTAGCTAATACTTCGAGAACTATATTGATTAGATAAGGGGAGAGAGGATATCCTTGTCTAGTTCCTGATTTTAGTGGGATTGCTTTGAGTTTTTCTCCATTAATTTTGATACTGGCTGTCCGCTTCTTGTAAGTAGCCTTTGTTATATTTAGGTATCCTAATCTCTCCAGGGCTTCAATCATAAAGGAGTGTTGGATTTTGTCAAAGGCTTTTTCATCCTCTGGTGGTTTTGTTCCTTTAGTTTGTTTAAATGATGGATAATGTTTATGGTTTTTGTATGTTAAACCTGCCCTGTATTTCTGGGATGAAGCCTAATTAGTCATGGTGGATGATATTTTTTACACATTTTTGTTTATGTTTGGCTAAAATTTTGTTGAGAATTTTAGCATCAATATTCATGAGGGAGATTGTTCTGTAGTTCTCCTTCTTTGTTGTGTCTTTGAGTGCCTTGGGTTTTAGGGTAATTGTGGCCTCATAAAAGGAATTTGGCAATATTCCTTCAGTTTCTACTGTGAAATAGTTTGAGAAGTAATGGTATTTATTCTTCTTTGAATGTCCGGTAGAATTCGGCATTGAAACCATCTGGGCCGAGGCTTTTATTTGGGGGGAGGCTTTTAATGACAGCTTCAATTTCCTTAAGGGTTATAGGCCTGTTTAGGTAATTGATCTTCATTCAATTTTGGTAGATGGTACCTGTCCATAAAGCTGTCCATTTCTTCTAGGTTTTCCATTTTTTGTGGTATACAGATTTTCAAAGTATGATCTGATAATTTTCTGGATTTCCTGGGGTCTGTTGTTATGTCCCCCTTTTCATTTCTGATTTTGTTGATTTGAACACTTTCTCTCTGTTTTTTGATTAGTTTGGCTAAGGGCTTATCTATCTTGTTGACTTTCTCAAAGATCCAACTCTTAGATTCATTGATTCTTTGTGTTGTTCTTTTTGTTTCACTTCTATTGATTTCAGCTTTAAGTTTGATTATTTCCTGCTGTCTACTCCTTTTATGTGATTTTGCTTCTAATTGTTCTAATGCTTCCATCTGAGCTGTTAGGTCTCTAGTGTGGGATTTCTCTAGGTTTTTCATGTAGGCATCTAATGAATCCACAATGTATCCTAACTTGTGGAACACAATGAAAGCAGTCCTAAGAGAAAGACACTTTTATCTTAATTTAACCTATTTTAAGTGTTTTATCTGACACGCGGCCTGGCCTGAGTCTCACCTGGGTTCTTTACATAATTTTTTTTCTTGGGGGTCAGAAGGAGACTGAGATGATTTATTTTCAGTTTCTATTAAATTTATGTCTTTCTTTCATCACTAAACAATCAAGATGATAGTAGTTATACACCTGCACTTTAGAAATTTTTTCTGGATTTATTTTGTTTATTGCATATTCATGCTTGTGTGTGTGAGTGTGTATTATATGAAAATTCATAAGTTATCTATTTCAAGTCAGAAAATTGTTTTTAATATGAATGTTTTTACAAGATTTTTCTTATTAAATGTATCACTGAAATTTGTCTTTTTTTCTATTCTGAAAAATGTGTATTAACATCTGCTGGGGGCTATATGTTTTCATGGAAAATTTTAAAGAAACATGACAGTTCCTGAATGCAAAATCAGATGATGAGCAGTATGTTTGAATAATGCATTGTGACATGCTGCTACTGCTATTCTCATTAGCATATGATAAGAATTCTCTAAATTCTAATAAAAGTACATATAATGTATACTAATTCAAATTATTTCTATTGAATATATACTATTACTAATTCATATTATTTATATTGAATATAGACTATTCTCTTACATAATACATCCAAACCAGTTTCCCATCCCTCCATACATCCTAGCTCACTCATTCACACTCATTCATTGCTGCTGTCTGCTAGATTCATTCCTCTCAATTTTCCTTCAGCAAAAATAGTCCCTTAAGAAACAATGAAGTATGATAAAGTGAAATGCAATAAGAGAACACAAAAAAACAATTATTGAGATTATATAAGGCAACCCAATTAGATGTAATGGTTTTGAAGAGCAGACTAAAGAGTTAGAAACATGCTTACTCTCTCTGTTAGTGGTCCCACAAAAAACTAGTTAACAGTCATTCCATAAATGAATATGACCTGATATCATCTTTGTAGGTCCCATGTTTTTTGCCAGTCTCTGTGAGATTATATTAGCCCTGCTTTGTTGATCCAGTGAGTCATGTTCTCCTGATTTTCTCCATCCCTTCTGATTTATACATTATATTCTTAAGCTCTTTCTCAGGGCTCCCTGAGTTCTGAGATATGTGACCACATAGAAATCTTGAGATAAACTTTATTCACATTATGTCTGACTGTGGGTCTTGCTCATATCTGCTTCTGCAAGGATCTTTTTAGATAATCCTGAACAAGGCACCAATCTTTGAGTATAGTAGAATGTCTTAGGAAT
>PVIH01016969.1:0-43602 GCA_004025045.1 Sigmodon hispidus
GGGATGGAAAAAAAATTCAGAGGGAAAGATGAACACAAAGAAAATATAGGTGTAGCAATCTTATTTGTATTTCTTCCCTTGATAAGCCATGCTTATCATTCTTATCCTCTGTATAGTTATTGTTAACTCTTCCACATTTTAAATTCTTTTTACTGTGTTTTTTTTTGATAAATACAAAATAAAGAAGGAAGAAAAAAATGTAATTAAGACTTACACAAGCAGGAGGATACTTTTCTTTCTCTTTAAGTTTAGTAATCATCAAATATGCTCTAAACTATGATCATTCAGGTAGTAAGAGTTCGTTTTTTTTTTTTTTTTTTAAGTATGGATCTCTACTAATGGATCATTTTTACATTAGATTTGAAAAATTGGTCAATTTTAATTAAAGTCAAATTGAATTAAATATTCTTTGAATAGCTCCTGGTAGGTCACCCGTGCTTCAATAGATAACCCCACCCTCAGGCATATATAGAGACAAATTAGAAACAATGGTTTATTAATATAAAAGGAGAACACAAAGTTGAGAGAGGTAGAAAGGAGGATCTGTGATAAACTAGCAAGAGGCATAAGGGGCATATGATCAAAATATATTCATGAAATTCACAAGATTGAATACAGCTACAAAAACAAAAACAGTTCACAATGGTGAATGTCTTACTACCAAATCTAATTTTAATATTCTAATTTTTATACTAATAAAGCAAAGTGAATGATCAAGACAAGAAAGTGAAAGTTATCTCTACCTTAGCAGTTTGGTTTAATTGGGTATATAATTGACAAATTCCTTCATTATGATCATATCCACTAAACCACTAGCTCCCTTCAACTCTCTCCAATATTCTTTACCCTGTCACACTCACGGATTCTTTTCCTCTTTTTAATGTATTGCTTTCTTATTAATAATGCTCTGAATCCAACCAATTCTTCCCATACCTGGGTGTGAAGCCATCCACTGGGGCATGAGCAACCTACCAATTACCACATTCCCAAAGGAAAGAGATTTTGTTCCCTAAGTAGCTATCAGCTATCAATAGCTTCTCCCATGGGAATGGACATTTGTGTCTCTCCTTATCCATGCTAAAATTTTGACTGGATTCATATTGTACCAGTAACCACACCTGCTGTGAGTTTATGAATGATTGGGACTTTTAAAAAGCAGAAAGTAAGCAGTTGTACATAAAGTATGCAACAGTCCAGTGCAAATATACAAGTGAATGAAAAACTTTAATGTCATTGTTTAAATTCTGTAAATAAATAAGAACCCCATAGGAAAAAAAAAAAAAAAAAAGAAAGAGTCCCAACAGGAACCTGGTCATCATTCTATCATCAGCCAAGTGAACTTAATGTGACAAGCTCTGCCTTTGTATAGGATTCAAAATCATAGGGTCATTATGCTTGAAAGCATTTCAATTTATTTCTAATATATTATTTTCATGAATATACTTTATTGATTACTAATCATGTGCCAATCAATATTTATGATCATTTCAAAATCTCAGAATAGAGGCCTGCAATAGTGGCAGTCTGAACCACTAAACTTTCTTCTTCCTGATATATGAAAACAAATGTGAGTGTTTAAACACTAAAGTATAAAAGGCCTGACAGTAAAGGTACAATGGTGTAAAGATATCTTTCATACTATGCAAAATTTAATTTCTGTTTGATAAGGGAAATTCAATGTCCTAGCCATAGGCTCTGAGAGACTTTTCTCAGAAGTCTTAAAGCAGCAAGTGGTTCTTCCTAACCTGAAGCTAGCTTTCATCTTGTACTCATTGTCATTTCTGACTAATGAGTAACAAGTTTGTGTTCCCATCTGGCCTTCTGTAGCTAAGAATAGCAGAAGCATAAGGTGAAATGTCAGTGGAAAAAAACAGTGGTTCATGCCATTTGAAAAATCTAATCACAGGATCCTATCTACTGGAGCCTAATTTTCCAGAAAATAGACTCAAGCATTAGTATCCCATTTCATAAACGAGTTCAAAGGGATTAAAGCCAGGAAAGTAGTATTGAATTGTAAATACAGAAAATAATTATCAAAGTAAATTAACCTCTGTCTTCTTGAGTTTGCTTATGGAATATAAATAAATATCAAACTCTACTCTGTAAATTAATATTTTGAAGAATCAAAAACATGTGTGTGCCCTAAGGCTGTATCATGATATTCAGAAACTAGTGGTTACAGCTTCCACAAAGACAAATGATACAATGCTTTGATCTCCACAACGACAAATGAAATCTTAATAAAGTTGTATTGCACAACCTGAAGCCTCACTGATGACACTGGTAAGATAGTAACAGAAATCAAAACCACATCAAGGTACTCTAAGGTAATTGACACAAGAAGACTTGAAATAAAATCTTGTGAGAATATATTTGCTGATAGCAATGTGCCAAACAGGTTGATATCTCTGTGCATCCCATAGGTTACGTGAGGACATAAGGAAAAGGGAACAATCAAAGTCCACTTCTTATCACATCTGAGTATTGGAGATGGAAGTATTCTTACTTCCTGCAAACACTGGAAAATACATTGACCATAAACTGATAATTAAATTAGGAGCTTTATATATTGACAGCTAAATATAAAAAGTTAAAAAAAAATCCACTTTGAAGAAAATCAGCTTCTACTTCATTTAGTCTCTCAAGAGTAAACTAACAAGATGAAATTGCCCCTCTAAGTACTTGATTTTTAAACACAGGGTGTTTATATCCTGAGGGTATCAAAAAGACCTGTAGGAAAAAAATGATAGCCTGAGATTCCAAATTTTACATTTTAGGAGAAAACTGAAATTTGGGGTTATATCCAATGATATTATAGCACGGAAGACTTTAAACTTTCAATTGTATAGTCATTCTCTGACAGGTAGCTCTAAGTCCCAGCATCTAGGCAGTCTACATGATTATGGGAGGAGTGCAGAAGATGTCAATGTAGATGGGTCTTGAGAAAGGAGCAGAGACATCTGGCAGTGACTGTACCTTTCTTCCACTGGTGATACTGATTGGTATTTGGGAGTTTGGCTCTGTGACCACACTGCTTGTATTTCTACCCTGCTTTCAATAAAACGTTTTCTTTCATAAGTGTTTTGACATACTCCTGAACCATTTCAGTACTTAAAACAGTACCTAACATAATGTAAGTACAAGGCAAATGTTGATTCCTTTATTTTAAGTCCTTATAAAATTTGTTATAATCATTGTCATCAACCATCATTATTGTTACCATTATATGTCCTGTATATGGCATCTTTTCTTGCAAGAAATAAAGAAAATCAAAGTTTCAGCAACCAGAAAAAAATTATTTGGAAAGCTTTTTTTTATTGAAAATATACTATTCTCTCTTTTGTAGTGGGATTATATTCTGGTAGATTGTAAATATTTGTCCCTTCTACTTATTTAATACAATGCTGATTGTCCAATGATATATTACTCATCTGGTTAAAAAAATAGAACCATATAATTCTCAAGAAAATGAATGGAACTAGAAAAAAACAACAAAATAAATCCAATAGGAAATCTTGAGTTTGGTGACAAAGATCCAGAAAAACAGGTGCTATAAGTATTCACTTATAACTAAATATCAGCTATGAATTAAATGGTAGCCAAGATAAAATACATAGATCCAGTGAGTTTAGGTAAAGAGAGAGCTATAGGGGTGTGCATAAATTAATTCCCTAGGAAAGAGAAATAGGATAGATTTTGTACATGAACTGGTAGTGAGTGCTGAAAGAAAATGAGGAAGGATCAAGTGGCAGGGAAGAGATGGAGAAATAAAGTGAGGGAGAGAGAGATAGAACTTGGGAACATTTGTAATATGATGTGAAAACCTAATGCAGTTGAAACTTCCTGGAATCTTTGAGGGAGACCCTAGTGAGTACTCCTAGTAATAAAGGATACTAAGTCATCTTTTGTAGTTAGGAAAGTTCTCTAGAGGTGGGACTGGGTTGCATTAGGTTAAAATTTTGGCCAAGGTATTCCTGTGGAGGTCCTTGAACAACCCAGGCTGAGGCTAGGACAGAAGGTCACTCTCCAAAAGCTGACAATAGGATCTCATTGCAGAGGACAACTTCCCTGCATCCCACTGAATTTAGAGGGGTAAAACTGATGCCTGCATAGAGGCTTCATGCCTACATTTCAGTTTCTTTGCGGTGGGAAGGTACTTTACAGGCTATGAAAGAGAAACCTGGACACAAACTCTGCCACAAAATCTATGACCTACAACTGGTCCTCACTGCAAGAGATGCTGGGGTGATGGTGCACGAGACTTGTGGTAGTGGCCAACCTATGTATGGTATGGTTTAACTTAAGTCACACTCTATGAGAGGAAGCTCATGCTCTATACTGAGAGAGCCCCAAAACCTAGGAAAAAAATCAAACATGACTAGCAAAATAGCTGAATAAAAATTAAAGTAAAAAGCAATGAAATTATTCCTAATGATGTTCTGCTATACTCATATATTGATGCCTTGACTTGTAGTCATCAGACAGGCTAGCTCAGGTAGAACAACAAAGAAGAGGATCATACTGCACATTTAATAGAAAGAAATTCTTGAGGCTGAAGACTGAATCCAAATCTTTAATTATACATCTGTATCTATTTTCCTAATATTACTCTGTTGACCCTTTGAAGGCCTCATTATCTGTTGATCTACTTGGATAGAAGTAAGCTGACCCATTTTTACAGCAGGAATAAATAGTACACTTTCCTCTATATGTTCTCTGAGTAAAGACCTTGTCAAACACCTTACCTGCTATTGCCTTCCAACAGTGAAACTTACATGGGAATTAAATAGCTTTCTCAAATGTGTAGCATAAAGCAGCACAGCAAAGTTTAAATCAAAACCTATGTGCCCTGGAAAATCTTTAGCCTTTTCAGTTTCTCAACCATCATCAACACAATCAGATCACAATTTACTCATACATCTTACTAGACTTGATAATGCTGAATGATGGTGTACCATTTCACTGTACTGAAGCAATGTGTCTTTTCGATTCTGTTATTCATGTTTATGAATAGAATTATATGCTTTAGCACAGTTAAACAAATCACTAACTTTATTATTCTCAAATGCAACTTTATTATTGTCTACATTCAATACTCCCTTAAAGGTTAATCTCATGCCAGTAATAGTATCTATGAGATCAGAGATGTGGTATGGTCATTTCACAATCATATAATATTAGAATAAATATGCTCATATTTTATTCATTGCTATCTTTACTAAGGTTCAGAGTATTAAATATTATGTAAAACAGGCATTTTATATTATTGAATTTTCTTTTTCAATTTTGATAAAGGAAAAGGTTATTTGATTTTGTTTTCCATTTATAATGTCATTTTGTAAATTGAAATAATTTTAAATGCAAACTCAGTAGACTTTTGGTCTAGGACAAATTTACATTTATTGCCTTTATTTTTTGAGCCTATTTGAGTTAATTTCGAGGAAAATTGATTTTCCACAATAAATCCTTTGTTTTTTGAGGTCATAGCCTGATCCATCCTCTGAAGACCCATGTCCTATTGGTGCTCCAGATTAGCACTGAGTATTTTTCATTATGCCCCTGCACCTGTAACAGTTGTTACATCTAAAAGTTTCAATTCACTCACTTGTGGAATGAGTTATGCAGTTTTGTCATGAATTTGCAGATACGCAAAGTCCTTAAAATGTATTACATAAGAACTCCCAGGATATCTTCAGATTTTTGCATACCCCTCACTCAGAGCTTCAGGGTGCCAAGCTTCTTTCACAGTTCAAACTAATCAAGTTCTGAAAATGCTTATGTTTTGTGTTCTTTTCACATATCCTTGGTTATGTGAAGTTATATATATCATCAAGTTTTCCTTGCTTTTCTTGCAGTAGACTGTGTAATATAGGAAAAAAGCCATTCATTTAGTGGATTCTGGGTTTCTCCCTTTCTTACCATGTTCATCACTGACTGAATGAATTAGACCCATCATGTGATGGTCTCCTGGACTGCCTGCTCCTCAGTGCCTAACAAAACATTGGGCTGAATTCCATGATCTCTTTTAATTACTTCTTGGCAAATTGCTGCTGCATTCCCTTTACCTCCCTTCCAGGTTTCATGACAGTTTTGGTTCTTACATTTTTTCCTTTCTAATCTTTCTGTCCTAATTGACCCTAAGCAAAACTGTCAGACTATTCTTACCCATCACTAGCTATCAATTTATCAACCTTTCTCCACATAAAAAGAACCCTAAAACAATCAGAAGTAACTTCATCTTACAAGCAAGTCTTTGATGATATGGGAAATAATTGGGGCTAGAAACAGAAGTATAAGTCACACAGTGTGAACTCAGTGCTGCACATGGGAATCACACTAACTGGCTAGGAATCCTCAATCCTGTAGACTTGTGTCTTCTTGGGAGTAGAGACAGATGGAAAACACTAGGATATGCAGCTCTGGCATATGGCAGGCCTCAAACAGTTTGCTCTCAAAATCAAATGCCAAGCTTTGTGATGTAGAGGACCACTAGGGATTCATTGCTCCAGACTGTCAAAGGTAATGCCTTAATATTTCCCAAATAGATATAGACATACACACAAATATATAAATTTCTTTCATCCTCATCCATCCACATCTAACTGTGGCAGTGTAGAATCTGAATATGACCTGTCTGAAACCTTTAATGAGTATACCCTCATGTGTTTTGCCTAAAATCTTTTAGCTTAAAACAGGTAATTACTTTAAACATCATCTGTGGTATTTAATAAGGAAGGATATGTGGGAAGTAGATAGAAAGTTTAAATTTTACTGATATGCAAAAGACCCTACACTAAACATAAGAGAAGTCTGAATTCTAAATATTGTCTGACCAGCAGATCACATTATGACAGAGTAGACTATTCATTCACCAACTCAATATTTTAAATGAGAGATTTTTATTGTCTTTACCTGATATTATTTTGCATATGTTTTATCATCCTCAGCTTTAAATCTTCTGATAAATAGAACCATTCATAGCTGAAGTTCCAGGAGCAACAGTCATTGCAGTTACTAAACTATATAGTTGTTTCTATTGATATGACTTAGTAAATCTTATCCTAGGAGAAACCAAGACCTCCACCTGTGTACAAAACAGCATACCCTGACAATTATGCTAAAGAAAAAATTTCTTCTCATGCATGCTCAAGACTACTTTCCAACTTAAGCTTTCTTATCTATTTATCCATTTCTTTAATTTTATATTACTTTTTGTATTTATAATTTTATATATTAGTCAAATGTAACGGTAAAAATCATAATTAAAAAATAATTTGTCTTACTGTAATAATTTTAATTATGAGTCTTACTTTTCTGGCTTAGCATATTCTGGTTTGGAGGCATTGTTATGCATAATATATACCTCTATTTATAGAGCAGAGTATCTTAAAGATGGCTAATTGTTTTATAACATTGGTAGAATGTTTAGTTAATATTTAAAATTAAGAAGCATAGTTTAAAGGCATTTATGTAATTTATCAATTTCCTTCACATTAGTGTGTATAATATTTAATATTGAAAAAATAAAGCTATTTAGAATCCTCTTGCTTAAATATTTTGCTGTAGAGTGTGAAATAGCCAAATACCTTTGTTTAAAGGCTCTCAAAAGATTTAGTTTGGCAGGATGGCTGGGAGATTAATAACACAGGGGCAGATGGCCAGATTTTCATCCTTGCTTTAATAATAGCTAATTTTGAGTACACACAGAATAAATACAACACTGGTTTCTGATATTTTAGGACAAAAACATATCTAGTTATTTACTCTTCCATGAGCTTGAACTGAATGCCTACTGTGCACCAGGAATGCAATCTTCATGACATATCTTATTGATTTTATTGCATTATTCAATAGAAAATATGATCACCAATCTGATCAATGACAGAATGGAGGAATAGCCTGGCATATGCATGGATCTCCTGAATGGATAACAAAGCTGATTATGAATATTTTTCTTCCCAGTGTTCCTCTCCTCATATTCTTATCCTGTTTTTAATACAGTATTGACTGGTACAAAATGGATTATTTTATTCTAATTTATGAACTCAACTTAGCTCATTGTATATGGCACTGTTAAGCAGGAAGCCACAATCTTCCCTTTTCTTCCTATAACTTTGGTAGAACTATCTCTTGCTACTAATCTGACTATTAATACCCAATTTTGAAAGTTACTGCATATATGTCTTTTTGCTACTCTTCTAACTCAAATGGGTCTCGTCAGTCTTCTACTCTGGTAACAGGAGTAGTTAGACATTACAATCAAACTTACAGTCATATTAGATATGTTTTCAAGATCAGATATATTTTAGATAGACAGGTCTTCTTCAAGCACTTCAGAGATTCATAGAATATGGCATTTAAGAAATTTCAAAAACATAAGGTTTTTTTTTTTTTTTTTTTTTTTTTTTTTTTTTTTTTTTTTTTTTTTTTTTTTTTTTTTTTTTTTTTTTTTTTTTTTTTTTTTTTTTTTTTTTTTTTTTTTTTTTTTTTTTTTTTTTTTTTTTTTTTTTTTTTTTTTTTTTTTTTTTTTTTTTTTTTTTTTTTTTTTTAACAATCTGCTCCCGGTAGTGTCAATCCACTTCAGAGAAGGCTATGGACATCAAGGAAACTCCTCCATATGAGTTGACCTTCTTTGTGACAAAGTTAGCCAATGGACAAGAAAGTACTCTTACCTTGACTGCTGATAATATTATATTCAAAACGGAGAAGCAGGAGAAATACACAAAAGAATTGCCGAACCTTGCCAAGACAAGGTAGAAAGTACTTTGGGAATATCATGCTGTCCAGAGAAGTCTGTCAAACATACTAGGTCTATTGACTGAAGATGGACGCTTCAACAACACAAACAAAAGAACTTTGGGTGACTGTCCAGGCAGCTAGCAGTTTCATTTCTTACATTTTTGAAGTTGCTATTTGCTTAATATTATTTCCTTCTTGGATGTCTGAGGAATTTGAAGATGAGATAGTTAATAGTTATAGTTATCTTGTGACAGTTTTAGAAAAGAAAAGTTAAAGTAAGTTTAAGAGACATCAAAATATAGTATTTAGTCAGTAATACAAGTTAGATACAAAATAGATTAGGTACAATCCTCTGGACTCACCAAAATAGGATAAATAATAGAATACTTTCTTCAAATTGGTTAACTGTTAATGAATTGGATATTCCTCATGTAATTATTGTTTATATGTTATTGTATGTAATTATTGTACCTATTATATATGTTCTTTTCTATGTTAGTTATAATTTTCTTTTTTCTTTTTGACACAAAAGGGGATATGTAGATATATATTACATATTCAATAAAACCTGAATGTTGAGGAGAGAGCACACAGTCAAATCCTAGGCAGACAGGCTCAGAAAATTCTTAAACCTTGAATACAAAGACAAACAGCTGAGTCAGTCACACACACCTTTGATCCCAGCACAGGAAAAGCCTGGTGACCAACATCCTTGATCCCATAAGTCCAGAGACAGAACTACTTCTGTTTCTGTGATTTCAAGGCTACACACCTTTAATCTTAATGTGGATGGGATAGGGTATATAAGGGCTCTAGAAACCAGGCAGAGACAGAAGCAACTGGGAGAAGCTACTGTCAAAACTAATTTGCAGAAGCAACCAGGAGCAAGGCTGAGGAAGTTGCAAGACAGCTGGGTGAGAACTGACTGTGTTGCTTCCTCTCTCTGATATTTCAGCCTTCCCCTGATATTTGGCTCTGAGTCTCACTCATAATACTACAGGGAGGTGCAATGTTTCCTATTCCCTAACCTACTACATTGTGGTTGGAATATTGCTGTAAAGGTATTGAACACCTGGAAAAAAAACACTGCTCATGTCCTTATGATGTCCCTAAAACACATGAAGTTACTGAACTCCTATGTATGCTATCCATTGGTTTTTCATGGCAAGTCCTAGAAACCTGTTCTAACTAGTTGGTCCTGTTGTTCCTTCATTTCCCCATTTGTTCAAGTTACTGAATTCAATGAAGCACTCAGACACATCTCAAAGTCAATCTTGAGCATTAAACATTGAATATCAAGCTTTTATTGTCAAGTCTATTGGGTTGCAATGACTGCATCTAATCTGTATGTATAAAAACAGTTCATGGAACTTTCAGTGACTCAGTGCTGACCCAGAGGGCACCCTGTTCTAGGCCAGATGGCAAGCTGATCATTAACCTCTTTCTGATGGACTTGTTTTTCCCCAAAAATGTGCTATTATAATTAATGATCTGTTGTTTGGCATTTTATCAACAAATGTCATCCGTTAAGTAACATTCTTGCTGCTAGATCAATGATATTAATTATCACAAAGATTACCCTGGCACTGAAAGATGCTGGAATTTGTTTTGAAGGCAGAATGAGAGAGAGAGAGGGGGGAGAGAGAGAGAGAGAGAGAGAGAGAGAGAGAGAGAGAGAGAGAGAGAGAGAGAGAAGGCAGAGAGAAAATAACAGCAAGAGAAGCCAATGCATGTTACTTAGAAAGTTACCATATGAGGGTGCAGAACATTGCAACCATGGTGCCCTGGAAACTTCATCCGACTCACAGAAATATCACAGGCAACTCCTATTAGGCTCTGATTTAATATCTAAAAAACAACAGAAGTAACCGTCATCAACCATGTTCCTATCATTGCTCTCTAGTCACTGATCCTCATTCTGCCCACTGGACAGTGATCACGTAGCAATTTTTTTTGTGACTCTGGCTGGAACTGTCCTTCATTTTAAATTTCCCAGCATTTAACTGAGCCTTACTACTAATTTAATTTTAGGCCTGAGGTATATTTTTTTCTTTTTAGAAATAACATTGATATTATTAGTCAAATAAATGCAATGATATTGTGATAAATTCTTAATCTGAAGATTACTTACTGGATCATCTAAAGCAAATAATTTCATTCTCTGAGAATTAATGTTGTTCAAGAAGAAACTCTGCACAATGTCTATCCCTGAGAGAGATTCTTCATTGGTTGCTCCTAAGGCTTAGTATCTAAGCCTACTCACACATCACTAAAGGGATCTGACTATCTCAGAGAGAGACACCTTAGAGGAGACAATGAGGTAAGGAAAGAGCATCACTTCATAGAACATGGGATCTGGCAGGGAGGAAGGAATTCTTTCTATTTTCTTGGATTTGAATTCATTGTTATGGCCTTAGTTGCCAATAGTTGCATACCACAGTGTACCCACTGCCCCCAGGGACAGGAAAATAAATCACGTGACAGTTACTGCCTTAAACAATGTGAATAGACTGACCTTAATATCATGATATCATTCCTAATAAAAAAATAGAAGCCAGTTGATATAGATATTTAGTTGTAATATTCACAATAAAAGGTGAATATTATCCAGAATTTGTAATACTCAGACATATGGTCTTGTTGAATTCATCAGAGGCATGCTAAAGCCTGGTAAGATTCTTGATATTGGGATTTTGATAATCCCAGGGTCTCATTGACTTGATGTCTGTCACTCAGACTCTGATTTTTGAATAAAGGAATACATTGTTTCTTAATAGTCTGAAAGACACCAGGTGTCATTTCTGAAACCTCTCCAAATAATTGATGCTTTGACAAGGTCAGATCCATCATGCCCTGGGTGTTTTCGTTAGTTAAAATCCTCTTGGAAGTGGCTTTGTTGATGAAACAAAGCCACACAAGCTTTAGGTCTCTTGATGTCTCCTTCATGTAGGAAATGAGCACTGTGTTAGTGCTGGTAGATGCTAGGAGATCCTGCTACAAGAGAAGCAGGTGCTGAAGGGACAGCTCCTCCACTCAGGCTCTGTCTAGCCTGGAAAATAATTTGGGAGAGCAATCAGGAGAGCATCTACCCTGAGAGGCTTTGGTTTCATGCTCTGAACTTATTCTCTGAGATAATAGAATCATACTAATGTGCACTAATATATGCTAATAAAATCACTGTAAAGTTGCATGTATCTGGGTGTGGAAACAAATTTCTGGAAGAGAAACCCTGTTTCTACTTGGAAGCTACTATTTCAGTTGTTGCTTAAGATAAATGGTTTGCATTTACATTTACATTTACATTCTCTGGAGGAATACTGTCTTTATTTGGATGCTTAGCATCTTATTTGTTTAAAAAAAAGTCTTATAGAGCGAACATTACCTACCTGTAAAAATAGGTTCTGTTTCACTTTCCATTTGGTGTATTTCCAAATTCTTAAGAAACGGGTTACTGTTATTACACAACTCAGTTCGCTCACATTACTCTGACCTTTGTTAACTCCTTTTAGATAGACTTTTTAAAACCTGTTACTATACTTTGAAATATATAATGTATAATGCAAATATGAAACTAAAGTAAAATCTAATTATTTTATAATAGTCAATAACCCTTCTAAGTTTCCCTTTGAATTTCTTCATAAGTTAATAATCTGTTCAAAGTAATTTTGTTCATAGGGAAAAAGTTTATACAGCAAATGCCCTAAGTGGTAACATCTTTACTTTAAAGAAATAACTTTTGAAAGAACTTTATTTTCCCCTTGTCAAGTTGAGATTTTTAAGCAACACCTTTACTGCCCTCTAAAGCTCAGGAATAGAATAACAACCCTAGTTCTACCTCCCTGGCAGCATTTTATTCTGTGTAATAGAAACAATTTAAAGCTGGTATCACATTCTGGACAGCATGTCCTTAGTTAATCACAGGTTAACTAAGGACTCAGGTAGCAAGTGCCTTTATTTATTTTTTTTCCTTCTTTATTTTGTATTTATCAAAAAAACACACAGTAAAAAGAATTTAAAATGTGGAAGAGTTAACAATAACTATACAGAGGATAAGAATGATAAGCATGGCTTATCAAGGGTGGAAATACAAATAAGATTGCTACACATACATTTTTTTGTGTTCATCTTTCCCTCTGAATTTTTTTTTCCATCCCTGTATATCCTTATTCAAGGTCCATTATATCTGAGCCATCTTGCCAGCCCTTTTTGTGATATATTATCATTGTTATACAACTGAAGATGCATGATGTCCTTAATTTTGCTCAGAAATTATGCTCTGACAATGCTTGATGATTCTAGTCCTTATGATTTATTAAAGATAAAAGGAATCAGTACTTAGTAGTAAAATTCTCTTTTCATGAGATCATAACAA
The DNA here is from genome assembly GCA_004025045.1 of Sigmodon hispidus. Taxonomy (NCBI): domain Eukaryota; kingdom Metazoa; phylum Chordata; class Mammalia; order Rodentia; family Cricetidae; genus Sigmodon; species Sigmodon hispidus. The sequence continues at coordinate 13,112 of PVIH01016969.1, forward strand.
GCATGTGACTGTTTAGTTACATTTTACGTAGTGATGAAATACTAGGAAAAAGGTAAGTTATGGAAGAAAGTGTTTACCTTTAGTGAAGTGGATGGATATAAGATTAACTCAAAAATAAGTAGTGGCCTAGAGACAAATGATAACCTGAGCAGGCTGAGAATAAAATTAGGAAAACAATACCCTTCACAATAGCCTCAAATAGTATAAAATAGCTTGGAGTATCCCTAATCAAGCAAGTGGAAGACTTGTTTAACAAGAACTTCATGTCTTTGAAGAAAGAAACTGAAGAGGATAGTAGAAGATGATAAAGAACTCCCATGCTCATGAACTGGTAGAACTGACATAGTAAAAATTTTCATGTTTCCAAATAGTCTACAGACTCAATGTGAGACACATTAAATTCCTAACAAAATTATTTACAGTTGTTTAAAGAAAAACCCTTAATTTCATATGGAAAAAAATAAAAAATTCAACATAGCTAAAACAATCCTGTACAATAAAGAATTTCCAAAGGTATCACCAACTCTGATTTCAAGCTGCACTAGAGCTATCAAAATTAAAAACAAAAAAAAAAACAAAACAAAACAAAAAACACATGATGTTGGTATAAAAAGAGACAAGTGTATCAATGGAATCAGTCAAATAGAATACCAAGAAAATCCACATACCTATGGACACTTGATTTGTTTTTTAAATACAAATTTATACAATGGGAAAAAGAAAGCATCTTTAACAAATGGTGCTGGTCTAACTTGATGCTTGCATGTAAAATATGCAAATAGATCTGTATCTATCCCTGTAGGTAAAATTCAAGTCCAAGTACAGAAAAGACTTCAACATAAATCTAGATACACTGAATCTGGTAAAAAGAACAAGTGGGTAATAGCCATGAACTCATTGGCACAAGAGACAACTTCCTGAATAGAATACCAATAGCACACACACATACTAAAATCAAAAATTAATAACAAGACCTCATAAAACTAATAGTAGTCTACAGATTGGAAACAATCTTAACCACCCATGAGTTACAAAATATAGAAATAACTCAAGTAATCAGATATAAAAACAATTACTCAATTTAAAAATGGACAAATGACCTAAAAAGATAATTCTAAACAGATAATGGCAGAGAAACACTTTAAAAAAATGTTCAAAATCATTAGCTATTGGAGAAATGCAAATCTAAAAAACTCCTAGACACTATATTACACTTGTCTGAATGGCTAAGATTAAAATCTACAAGTGACATCACTTTCTGGAGAAGATGGGGAGCAAGGGGACCATTCCTCCATTGCTGGTGGGAATACAAGCTTATACAGTTACTTTGGAAATCAATATGGCAGTTTCTCAAAAAAAGGAGAGCAGGATCAATCTTCCTTATGACCCAGCCATACCACTCAAGAGCATATATCTAAAGAACACTCTACCATGCCACAAGGATACCTGATCAACTATGTTCATAGCAGCTTTGTTCATAATAGCCAGAAACTGGAAACAATATAGGTTTCCTAAACTGGAGAATGAATCAAGAAAGTGTAGGACATTTACACAATGGAATATTACACAGCTTGTAAAAACAATGACATCATTAAATTTCCAGGCAAATGAATGGAACTAGAGAAAATCATAATGAGTGAGGTAACCCAGACTCAGAAAGACAAACATCATATGTACACACTTATAAGTGAATATTAGTTGGAAAATAAAGGCTAATTATGCTATAATCCATAGACCCAGAGAAACTAGGTAACAAGAAGAGTTCAATGTGTGATGTTTATATTTCCTTTAGAAGGGGAAACAAAAAAAATTATGAGTAGACTGACGTGGGGATGGGAACATGAGCAATCATATTGGGAAGAGGATGGAGGGAAAGAGTACTGAAAGAGAAGCCTGGAAGGGGGCTTGAATATTTCTGGATCAGGTACAAACCTAGTATAAGGAAATTTCCCAGAAATCTACAAAAATGAATCCAGCTGAGACTCTTAGCAATAGTGGATATGTGGCCTGAACTGTCTATAACTTGTGATCAGGCAAGATTTACAGTGGAGGTTTGAAGACACTAACCCAGCCACATAACCTTTGATGTATGATCTGTCCTGTCTATGGGATGTGCTAAGGTAAGCGTGGCTTATAGATTGAGGGAGTGGCCAACCAATGAGTTGTCTAGGCTAAGATGTATGCCATGAGAGTAAGCCCACCCCTGACCCTTTCTGAAGCATTAGGTCCTACAGCCTGGCTGACTCAGACATAGGCTAGAATCAAACATGACAGAAAAAGAAAAGATATCAGAGTAATGATGCCTAACAATATTCTACTGTATAAATAGAAGGGTGCCTAACCCAATTATCGTCAGAGAGGCTTCATCTAGAAACAGATGGAAACAGAGAAAGAAACTGTCTTAGTGAGTATTTGTGAAGAGACAACATGACCATGGCAACTCTTATAAAGAAAAACATTTAATTGGATGGTTCAGTGTTCAGAGAATAAGTACATTATCATTATGGTGGGACATAATAGCATGCAGGTAGACATAGTGCTAGAGAGGTAGCTGAGAGTTTACATATTGATCCACAAATAGGAAGGAGAGAGAGAGAGAGAGAGAGAGAGAGAGAGAGAGAGAGAGAGAGAGAGAGAGAGAGAGCTGGAAATCACATGTCTTTGGAAACCATAAAGCCAGCCCTCATTCACACACTTAACTCCACCAAGACCACAACTCTCAATTTTCCTAAACACTTTCACTAAATGGAACAAGCCATTTTCATTTAAACCACTATGCACAGTGACTTTAATCCTAGCTCAGGGTTATATAGAAGGGATTATTATTATTTTCATATTACACATGAGAAAGCCTGAGCTTCCAGGTAGTTATGCAGGTATGACTAATATTCAGAAAGATTTTTTTTAGTCCTTGGTGTTTGCTTCAAGTGTGAGAAGATAATGGTATCCGTTTGATAAAAAATTCCTCAAAGTTAGTTTTATGTTTCTTATGACAATTAATAAAATGTCTAAAAAGCCATTTACTAGATTCCTTACCCAAAAATATTATAATGAGTTTTACAATTAATAGTTACATTAGGAGAAAGGAAAATAAAATGAACTCAAGGCCAGGAATATATCTGCATCTCTTGTTGCTAATCTTTTGCTTTCAATTTATGTCTAAATGGTGTCAGTATTATGTTTGACAGATGTTTCTTAAAGCACACCAAAATAATATGAGCCAGGTTCTACAGTTAGCAGAGACCGTCCAGTCAAGAACCACATTTCAGGCAAAGTAGAATCAATGTGGTCAAATCTTATGTAATATGTACAAGGAAGAAATATAGCTTTTGTTTTCTCCCCTCTTTAATGCTGTCAATCCTGAAGGATGCTGAATAGTATATGAAATCCTGAGCCATGAGGAAAGGGAAAGACTTTCTGAGAAAATCACATGTTGAGAAGTTTCATGAGTGAGAAATTTATTTTCTTGTATTGACTTCAGTGTGGAAACTTGTATATTACATTAGTGTTCACTACCCTAACCAATATGTTTTATTTCTTTTCTGAGATGTACTTTCAAGTGACTAATTTTTTTTTTCTTCTCAGAAAGGGTCTTGAAAAACTAGGAATACTCTTGAATGAGAGGTGCTTCTGAGGGCTTTGAGTATCTAATCCTCCTGGCTCTACTTTCCCCATATTAGAAACCCAAACACATTCTACCATGTTGGGTTAGCATGTGACCAATGATACTTTGATGAGATCAGAGGACCACTTGGGAAAATGAGTATTGTTCTTCCTCCTATGGATGGATTCAAGTGTTTGGCATTCTTTTACCTGCCCAAGTATCTCTCTGACTTTAAGATAAAGTTTGACTATAATAAAGGTAATTTACAACAAGCCTATATCCAATACTAAATTAAGTGGAAACTAACTCAAAGCAATTAGACTAAAACCAGAAATGAGACAAGGTTTTTCACACTCTCCGTTTCTATAAATACAGTACTTGAGGTTTTAGCTAGAGCAATAAGTTGACTGAAAGAGATTGAGAATATATGAATTGGAAATGAAAAAGGCATAATACCATTATTTGCAAATGATATGATAGGATATATAAGTGATTGTAAGAATTCCTACAGAGAACTCCTACATCTGATAAATACTTTCAGTATAGTGGCTGGAAACAAGATTAACAACAACAACAAAACAGTATGCCTTCTATATATACAAAGGACCAATGGACTGAGAAAAAAATCAAGGAAACAACACCTTTCATAATAGCCTCAAATGATATAAAGTATCTTGAGATACTCTAACCAAGCAAGTGAAAGGCTTGTATGATAAAAAACTTCAAGTCTTTGAAGGAAGAAACTAACAAAGATATGAGAATGCAGCATAGACACACCAATAGAAGCTTAGTGCCTAGCATGGCTAGAAGAAATCACAAATTGAGGCTCTCTCTCTCTCTCTCTCTCTCTCTCTCTCTCTCTCTCTCTCTCTCCTGCACTCTCTACTTCTATTCCACTCCAACTGATCCTGCCATTCCCACTCCAATCTCTACCCACCCACAGGCCACATATAAAAATCTATTCTGCTTCTCCTTCCAAGAGAGATTCATTCACGTAGCGACCTAGATTCCTCCTATTTTCCTAGCATTTCTGGTTTTATGAATCATAGCTTCCAGTGGTAGATATGGGTTACATTCAATTGCACATTGACAAAGGAGGTTCTATGGAAGTTTCCAAACAGCCCGGACTGATAGAAAGTGAAAAGTTTCACTCCAAAAACTAACAGTGCATCTCATTGTGTAGGACAACACCCATACTACTCAATGAACATGGAGAAGTAGAGTTGGTACCTACATGGAACAATCACATTTACATTCTGTTTCCTTAGGTGTGAGAAGATAATTTGAAGGCTTCTGAAAGATAAATGTGGACACTAACCAACACACAAAAATCTTTGACCTATAGTCTCTTCTGCCAGAAAAATATGCTAAGGTAATAATTACACAGAACTTACAGGAGTAGCCAACTAAAGTCTGATTTGATTTGAGTCCCACTGCAGAAGAATAAAACCCATAATAATACTGATTGAGAAATAGCCTAGATTGCCCAGAGCCCTAAGAAAAAACAAATACAACTCTTCCATAAACAAACAAAATAACCCCCAAACAAAAAAATTCTAATGATATTCTGCTATGCTCATATATCAGAAAATGTATGCTTCATCTTATTGTATTTTGTTTTGCCATGTTTGTAATCTTATAGAATCCCACTTCTCATCTCCACTGCATCCTTTTGAAAACAACTAGTCATCTGGAACAAAACTCATATGATTGGCCATAAATAAACCAACCAACCTTGTATTAATCCCATCCTCTTTCTTCCGTTGCTAAATAAATGATCTCACACTACTTCTTGGCTTTTTTTTCTTTTTTGCTAAATGAAGACTGGAATTTCAGTAGTCTTAAGGTTAGCAAATTGATTAAAGTTACTATTTGTAAATGTGTTCTACATTTTGTGGCTCCAAGACAGTATTAGCTTGTTGTAATTGAAATTCAAAAGCATTGTTTTCTACTTCCCACAGGAAAATCATACTCTGCTATTTCACCAGCATCTTGATTGCTTGTGTGACTTTCTTAGGCTAATGAAATGCATATAAGAAGACTTGTCATTTGTAACTTGAAGCCTGCTTCCTTAACAACAGTAGTAGTTAAACTAGAAACTGTCACATTATGTTGAATCTAAAAATTAAGGTGACTTTGATGGAAATCATATTTACCAAATGAAACTGTTATAAAACATATAGTTTTACCAAACATTTATTACTACTATATAATCCACATTTTTGATAAATTGATCATAACCATATTTTTATTGGAGCATATGGATAAGTTATTCATATTATTTAAATATCTTTAAAATCTAGGTGATCCATTCTGCTCTGTGTGTGCTTTTTAAGTTCATATGTATGCTTGCCAATGAAAACAGTATAGGCTCTGTCTTTGTTTCCATTTCTGGAAAGATTATGAAATTCTGGACATACATACATTTATTTTGTAAAAGCAATTGAGAAGCTATTTTAAAAATTGATTTCTATGTTGTGATATGAGAATGTCTTTCTGTATGCTGTGAATATCATTTTTTAAATAAAGAGACTGTTTTTGTGTATGACGGGCACCATATAAGTAGGTGGAAGAATCGGAGCCTAGGTAGAAGAGCAGAGTAAAAGAAATTGATCCAGCCACCCAAAAATAAACATGTAAAGCAACACAGATGAGCCATGGGCCACGTGGCAGGACAGATTAATGGAAATAGGTTAAATTAAGATGAAAGAGCTAACTAGTAATATGCCTGAGACACAGGCCAAGTAGGATAAAATTAATATAAGCATCTGTGTGCTTCTTTGGGACTTTGAGATTGCTGGTCTAGATAAGCAGCAGCAGGAAGATCTGGACCATGATGCTAGGAGAGCCAGAAACCTCTTTCTACAATGTTGTGCTTTATATTGTCAGATTTACAAAATAGAAACTGGAGTTTACATAAATTAAAGATATACCATTGCTATAGACTATGTAGCATTAGTGACCAGAAGATGAAATCTATGTAAGAATCTGATACATCACATTGAAGCAAAGTTCCTATGGTGAAAGATTCATACAGAGGCTCTATAGAAGACACCATATTGAATAGGCCTGTGATATAATACAATTTAGTAGAGAGTTGACATTGGTGTGAATAATTTTGAATTTATGAGACAAGTGGCAGTATCCAAGGGTAGAAAAGCCTTTAGCTTTTTAGTGAATTTTATCAGTAGGATATATTAAACTTAATTTAAGAGGAAACATAAAAGAGTGAGTGCCATTGAGGACTTTGTTAGTCAATTTCTCTCACATTTTTTTAAATACAATTATTGTTGCTTTTGAAACTTCTACAGTATACCTAGGAGTTTGCTGTTCCACACACCTTTTCAAAAGAAAAGGGTTATATTTTCATAAAATTTTGTCACTATCACAACAATACATGAAAGATTAGTTCATGAGATTGACTACATGTATGTAGAAAACACATGTCATAGCTTAGCATTCTTTGCAAGATCATAAAAAAGGTTTTGAAATTGTAAAACGAAACCTCCTATTCCCTCCCACATATAGTAGCTAAGATTAAAAAAAAATTATATGTATAATAACCCCATTATATCTGGAAATTCTACCACTGCCTGCTTTTCGAATTTTTTAACTTCCTCCCCCACACGGATCCCTGCGTTTTGAGTGGAATTGCATGATACAGATGTCCCATTTAGAGCTGGATTCTGCAATTTCTTACTGGCTGCATGTTGTCTAGTTGTAGGTTTTTGTGTTAACTACCATCTACTTGAAGAAGAAGCTTTCTGATAAAGGAACAGCAGCAATGTACTCATCTATTAGTGAAGCAAAATGTCCTCAGGAGTCACTTTACACTACCAGTTTATGGAGTACCAAAAGTTTTGTCCAGCCATGCACTTTTATGCTTTTCAAATTTTCCCTTTCATGTTCTCTCTCCTAGCATTTTGTTAAAGCTTCAATACAACAGTGAAGATAAGACTAAAGGGATAGTAGTAGCTCTGGCCACTTCTGAATCCCAAATGGAACACTGCAACCTTCCTGTGAAGTTTATCATGGTTTTCAACATTTTACTCACATCCTAACCAAAGCAAAATATGGGTTTAAATAGTGCAATTTCATTTTGAAATAAACCACTACTTAACTTATTCCCCCATGATTAAAAAAAAATGAAAGGACATAGCGGAAATGTTTAACATTCATCATCCTAGGCTTGCTTTATGAAGGTCCTTTTGGTTTAATAGAAAAATCAGTTTTCACTCCCAGGTTTTTTAAAGCTATACTGCGGGACTTTCCTTGAAATGCAAATTTAAGTAGATTGCGGTTTCAGAGATGAAAGCTCTCTGAGACTCTAATATCTAACTAAAGAAGTATTCATCTCCATTTCAATGGTTAATTTTTGATTTTGACATATGAAAATCATGTTCATATTTTTACCCATTCTAGAAGATTAAATATCTAGGTGGTGTATCCATATTACTTAATTTTTACCTTCTACAAACCTCACTTTTCAATGCATAAACCATTTTATCATGAAGAACACCTTTCCTTCAATGCATGTTATTAAATTTGTATTCCTGCCTTGCCTTCTTGTAGACTAGAAGAAAGGAAAGGAAAAAAAATGTTAAAGTTAAAAATGCATTGCTTGTCGTAAGAAGTCCTAGGTTCTTGCCTTTTGGACTAATGGGGTTTGATTAAAGTCTGGTGGTTTACAAGTATTCATAAAGAGATACTTCTAACCTTGAAGCAAAGATGCTTTCTTTCTTTCTTTCTTTCTTCCTTTTTTTTTTTTAAAGAAAGACTTATTTCTTATAGTTTTGATTTGTTTTCAGGATGTGGTCAGGTTCTTATGTAGCCCAAGCTGGCCACTCCTGATTCTTTTGCTTTAATGTTCAGAGTAGTGAAATCATAGATGTCTCCTAAAATGCCTGGCCAACTGAGATCTCTATCTCTTTCTTCCTTTCTCCTCACCACATTTCTCCCCTCCTTCTCCTCTTGTTTTCTCTCTCCCTCTCCCTTGCCTGCCCAACAGCGTCTCAAAGTCTCCTTCAGAGTGCAGAAAGCCCTAGTGAGAAAAGAGACAGATCTTTCTTTAAGTCAGATAGATGGTTCATCAGGAGGCCAGCTGCTTAATCTTCTGGCTTCCAGACCTGTAAGAAAATGAATTCCTGACATGTGATCCATTTAACCTATGGTTCTTCATTATGGCACCCTACTGCTGTAACAGTCCCAGTTGTAAAAATTTAGAAGAATTTTTCTCCATCTACATCCTACCATGAGTTATTAACCTCTGATACTGATATTCATGGGTTTCGTCACAGTCCACCATCTTTTTTTTTTAAACTACAATAAATTTTGTCCTTCTCCTTGGATCGGCTCGTGTAGTTTGCAGGGTATTGTCTCCTGCTTGTTTCAAAACTTGCTCCTTTCAGTCCTTCTTTCTCCCTCCTTGCTTTGCCTCTTAGCAAACATAGACAAAAATCTGAACAAACTCTTGGATTGTCAGACTGAAACAATGACCTGAGACAGACCCTGAACTCAAGTGTTCCAGCATGGTACTTGGTACTAGCAGGTTTCTGCTTCAAGAAATTTCTTAAATAAATTGTGAAGCTCAGTGTTAGGGATTTGATCCCTGAGAACTAGAGTCCTCCAATTTATTTCAACAATATTTCCTCAGATAATTGCTATTCAGTTTGTCTATTCAAGTTTCCTTTCTTTTCAGAAATAACCATCTTGCTAAAGTGGCTCCTCACAGGAATACTGTATGGCCAAGCAACTTCTCATGGATTATATCTGATTCTTTAAGCTTTAGTGTCTTGGGCCATGTTATTTGCAAAATAATTATATTGATCCTCACTCATTTCTGTTTAAAAAATAGTAGAAAATGTATCTTACAATTATTGTCCCATGAGGATGCCATGCTAAGAAGTGTGTAATTCTCTACATGAATAAGACCAACCAGAGACTCATTCAGAGGGTTAACAATCTTTGTGAACCACCCTAGCTCACAAAATAAGAACATTTTTGCCTCGGGAATGTAAGACTATACATTTTCATATGTGATTAATTGTAATCTTCACTCACCTTTGGTCCTCTTATTTCCCCACTATGAAATGTTGTAAAAATCAAATTCATTAGGCAAATGTATTTTGTCTTCTGAATCAGTGTCTAGCCTGTTAGTACCAGCCTCTCAACATAGACACATGATTTAACAAATACCCTGCTCTTTATTTTTTTTTTTCAAAAAAATGCTTTACTTGTCTTTGTGTAAGTGGAACTCAAGTTTTTATTTTTCTTTTCTCATTATTTAAGTTTTACCTCAATTTGGTGTACTTTCATGTTTTCCTTCCTTAACCTGGTTAAATTTATAACTTTGAAACATTTTAAAAATACATTAGATAACTTAGGGTCATAAATGTATTCCTTCCTTCCCATCTTTCTTTTACTGTATCCTTCCTTCTGTCTGTTCTCCCTTTATCCTTCCTCCCCCCTTCATTGTATCTCTTGGCTGCCATTTGCCTCAGTGAATATTAAATGCACACTTTCTACTGAGAAGCTGATCCCCATATAATTTCAAGATACTGTTGTCTGCTGATCAAGTCTGGTACATGTGTCTATGGAGTATGCAGTCACAAACAGGACACAAATTTCAAAGGTTCAAATAAACATTGCAGAAGAGAGGGAAAAAATGTTTTTAATATGCAGAAGACCATATCAAAAGAGTGTCTTCTGGACAGGACAGGACAACTTAACTCATGAACTCATAGTAGTTGTGTTTGTCTACATAGGACCTACACACATTCCGGCATGGAATGGGAAAGGGTTCCAGGGTTGCAGACCTCTACCTAAAGAACTATTGTCATTTGATTGGCGCTAAGGAAAGAAAGCCAGGTGTAGGCTCTGGTGACTCAACCCTGCTCTGCAAGTAGTCACACCCCTGAATATGTAAGCACCACAAATTCAAATAAAAATTATTTTTAAAAGGCATGATGTTGAGAGGTGATGGAGTGAGTATAGGGATTTTGAGCAGCACATGGAGAGGTCTAGGTATGAATAGGATCAAAATACACATTATCCATGTATGAAGGTCTCCAAGAACTAATAAAAAAATTTGAAAGACTTACATTCCTGCTACTAAATAAAACATAAGATGTTGACCCCAGCTTCTGTAACACCCAACAGATAAAAATTCTTTGTAATTGCTGTAACTGATGTACTACAGTCAATATACTGGGGAGATACTATACATAGTAATAATATCATAATAGGACAAAATAAATAAAGTAAACCAAAACAAAATGCATCAAAAGTATAACAATTAAAAGAGAATGACCTGATGTGGTGGGAGGAGGAAGCGACCTTGAATTAAGAATATACAAGGAAAAAAAAAGAATTCTATTTTAAAATAAAAAAGAAGAAAAATGAAAAAAAAAGAAATATAGTTTTCAGTACAAGTTTGAGGTCTTGTTAGCCTCATTGGAGGACATATAGATGCCCTTTAATCCTGTTACACATGCTTTTTTGCTAGTCTGATAATACTGATGATGTCATACATAGAAAAAGAGATTTGTATGTCGAAGATGGTTAATGGGCTGAAAATGAAATGTTTTAACTTATCATTTCCATTTTCTAGTTTTAAAATTATATAAGGAAGTCCCTTTGTATACAAATGCAATCAATTTTGTATATACATGTACACATATACACATGTTACCTATTTACAATACTTACATTATTTTTCACTAGTAGCAGGCAATGTTCAAGGCATTTCCCTCTAGATACCAGATTATCAATTAAGTTTCTTTGGTTCTAAATGAGTAGTGACATGGGCCAGTCCATCATCTGGGTATGACTCTGGCTGAAATATTCTCATTGACAATTGTACTTCACATCATTCAGTTTCATAAACAAGAAGCCATAGTCAAAGATAAGCTAAAAACATGGTGTTTTTGGATAGACAATAGATAAAAAAAATAATGGGACCAAGTTAAATCAATTTACTAAGCACTGGCCAGGTTCATAACTCTATATAAGGCAAGTGTATAAAACATATTTCTTGTTCTCCAAAAGCACAAGCTTTATCTGTGTGGTTGTTTGTGGGTGGCAGTGGGGGTGGAGGGCTCATGGCCACCTTTGTTGTCATCCCTTCTGTGGTATACACTGCCCTCCTGGGAGTTTATAGTTTTAATTATGTGGTGGTCTCCAAGTACTTCCCCACTCCATTCTCCTTTTTTTTTTTAATTTTACTTGGTGTGTGTGTGTGTGTGTGTGTGTGTGTGTGTGTATGTGCATGTACATGTGTGTGTGTCCCTGGGTGTATGTCCACATGTGTTTACATAAGGGGTTCCACACCTGTGCATCCATATGTGGAAGCAAAAGCTTTCAATGTCAAGTGTCTTCCTTTATTGTCTTCCACTTGATTTCTTAAGACAATGTCATTCAGAAGACCTGCAGCTAACCGTTAGAGGTAGATTGTCTGGGTATAAAATTCTTAGGATCTGCCTGCCCCGCTCCCATCAGTGCTGAAGGTACAGACTTCTACCACCACAGTTGCCTTATCAATGCATGCTGCAGTTCCAAACTTAGGCCTTCATGCGTTACAGAAAGCATATTACTCAGTGAGCAATCTTTTCAGATTTTCAACAAGTCTTTATAGTTGTGTATATAACATGCTACAATTCCTAGTGCATTCCCTTATCTTCCTAACAAATTGGAGCATTGCTTTCAAGATACTTAAACTTTATTCTTGTATCAATTGTTATCTACAGGAGGGCCAAAGGAACCTCTTCTCCAATCTTCCATAAACAATTATTACACAAACTCAAATATTGCACCTTTTACCTTATGTATTCACCTGCTTCATTCTGATTTTGCATAGCTTCTCTCTGACATGGGTCTAGTAAACAGCACTTAATACATATTTGCTGAATTAATAACAATGTCTGATTGCTATTAGTATATCGGATGACAGTCTGCATTGTATTGCTTTCCTTTGCTCTCATTTGGTGCTAATGCAAAACATTTATTGGAAGACATTAAAGAAGAGCATGCCTTTATTAATTGTGTCATCAGACATTTATTAGCAGGGAGGCATCTCTCAGTTACAGCACCACAATGCCCTCATCAGCTCATGCCATTAAACATTATAGATAATTCTGCAACATTAACTTTTGTGGCAAAGCAAATAAGTATTAGCAAGTAATATATTTGTTTCCCTGTGTGTGCTTTTTAATTATCAAATGCTACTGCTTGCTCCATTTATAGCTATTCAACTACTTTGCACTAACTAGTATACAAAATCCTTAACATATCCTAAGTGTTTTTATAAAATGTGACCCTCTGTCTCTAAATTTATCTTCTGATGGCTTCCTGTGCTTCCTTATTACAAAGATAACATCATGTGTGTTCTCTACTTTCAGGCAACATTTAAAAACTTATAATTGTGACTCACCAATTTTATTTTTTTTATTTTTTTAGATTGTAATATTTATTTATTTATTTGTTGTTGATACTCTGACAAAATACTTGACCAAAGCAACATGAGAGAGGTTATTTTAGCTCATAGTTTAAGGTTGCAGTCTGTTATAGTGTGGGAGGCAGGGCAGCAGAAGCTCAAGGCAGTTGACCATCTTGCATATATTTTCAGCAAGCAGAGATAATGAATGTTGGTGTTTAGTTCTTGAAATATCCTCTGTCCATGATATTAGTCCAAATGTCAACCTCAGATAGATTGTTAGGACAAAAGCAAAAAGTAGTCACATTATTTGCCAAAATATCATAAGAATAGTCTCTAGCTCAGTTGCTAATATTGTTCTCTGAAACCTCTTGAGTTGACCTTTTTTTTTTTTCCTTCTTTATTTTGTATTTATCAAAAAAAAAACAGTAAAAAGAATTTAAAAAAAAATGCTGAAGAGTTAGCAATAACTATACAGAGGATAATAATCATAAGCATGGCTTATCAAGGGTGGAAATGCAAATAAGATTACTACACATATATTTTCTTTGTGTTCAGCTTTCCCTCTGAATTTTTTTTTTCATCCCTGTATATCCTTATTGAAGGTCTCTTCCCCCTCCCACCACATCTGATCATTTTTCTTCTCTGCAACTCCCCATCCCCTCCCTTGGCAGGGAGCCGACAGAGGAACACCTGACTCACTCTTGAGGGAGGGGGGACAAAACTGGATTTGGCCGGGAGTGAAGACTGATCTTTTTTTTTTTTAACTTGGGGTGCAAAGGGTTTATTTTAGCTTACAGTTCCACATCATAGTCCACCATTAAGGGAAGTCAGAGTAGAAATAAATACAGTGGACTCACAACTTTTAAATCAATCTCATTCTTCAGAGTCATCTCTGAGCCTCCTGCATTGATATAATTTTTCACCTCCACCCAAATTTCCCTCTACAGTTTTTTAAAACTTCAAGATCATATTCATCTCTCAAGCTTTAGCTTTAATGTATCTTAAGTAAAGCTTCCTTCAGCCCCATCAGAATCACAGGCTTTTTGCTAACATCATTTATGCCTTAAATGTTTACCTCACACCCATATTGGTTAACACAGAATCTTGGATTATTAGTCACATTGCTTATGTAACTTTTTATTTTTGAAGTTTTTCTTATCCCTGAAACCTGCTGTCTAGGTTATAAGGGTGACAGTCAAAAACAGCCATTTACCCAAATAAAAAGGGAAAATACAGGAAGTTAGGGTATAGTCCTGTATCCAGCTTCAATAACATTTCTATGAAAAATTTGCCCCTGTAATGAGTTCACTGCTTTTTTATTTAGTGCTGGGAAAGAACTTCTGTTTGGGCTTTTCACCCTATTATGTTTTTCTATACCAAATGAAAAGAAAATTCTTAAGAAAAATATTCAGAAAATCAGTTTTTATTTTCTTTACAGTTTTGCAAAATGACTGTCCCAGGATAGCTTCCTGAAAACCAAGCAGGAAAAAAAATAGGTTCTATGTCTATTTGCTTTTTTCTTCCTCTCTTATGCTCTTTGATCATCCCAAACAATCTTCCTTCACTGAATTATTCAGTCTCTTTTGCAATACTGTGAAAAAGTCATAGGCAGTTCACTCTTAGAAGACCCTGGGTTTAGACTGGGACACAGACTTACTAAATCTTCAACTGCAAAGCAACCTCCAAGATAAAAGCTGAATTTATAAGTAGGAGAGATACTCTCTGAACATGAAGATAAAAAAATAAGTGCTGTGTTTTTGGTGATTTCAGAATTTTATCTTCCTGCCTCCAGAGATCAAAGAATACAGAAAGGTTCATCTGCAGAACCATCCATGAAACTACTAGATTTGTTTATACTAATGATACTTGTGGTTTATGTAATTCTATTGTTTCCTAATCTATTGTTAGTATGCTGCATTTTTTTTTTTTTTTTAGTAATGGTGCATATCTACTTAAAATTTAAGTTCAAACTTTATTTAGAGGCATTAACTTTTATGCAAATTCTTTCCTATTAGAAGAACAGGCCCAGGATACTGCATGACTTTCACTTGTCATGTCTCTGTGCTTTTCCTGATTTTGATATTCCTTATTTCTTTCTTTTGACTACCCTTATTCCTGACTTTCACGCTGTCCACATGAGAAACAGTGTTCTGTACTCTGCACAATGTCCCTTAGATGATACTTGTCTTGCATTGCTTTTCCAAGATTAGACAAGAGCCATATGTTTTAAGAAGTTTGTAAAAATAAAAGATGTAACTTTTATTACACTAAACCAAGGACATGTGCTTTCTGGTAACTCAGCCAAGTTAGTGTTTGAAAAGCTTGTACTGTGAGTTATTCCTATTTTCAGACATTTTTCTTTTCCTGCAATTGAAAGAACATCACTAAGTAAAAAAATCTATGGAAAGACAATTTATGCTTCAAGTCCATCTCTGTGAGAGCAGAAAATCAACACAGAAAAAATAATCTACAGAAGTATTTGCACAGGGATTGTTGTTTCTCCATTGATTAGTGTCAGTATTCATTCATAAATATTTATCATATATTTTCATTGTCTTACAATCTGAACACCTTTACTTCACTGTTCAATTCTATCATCTTTATTCACTGGGAGGACATTCATTTGGTTCCTACATTCCTTTTAAATCCTTGTTGTTTCTTGCTTTTGTGTATCTTATGAGTATTTGTTTGTTAGTTTAGTTTTTATTTTTTGGAACTGCAAAGTGATACAGGTTTAGTTTACATATGTTGTTCCCCAGCCTTGAATTATGGTCTGAGGAGCCTTGGTCTATTTTGGTGAAGGGTAATATTAGAAACCAAATCTGGTACCTTATAATTGTTCATTTCCACTGGATAGACCCAGTAAAACTGGTAAAGAACATTGATCCAATTCCTTGTATTAAGCTATTTAGGTGAAGCAAGTTACAATAATGAAAAAAAGCAACATATCAGATTCATGGAAAGTATAAATATAAATTGAAATATATACAAAGAATATAAATAATGGCAAGGGACAAGTGTATTTTTATCAGAAAAAAAACCAGATTCCAGAATGTAGATAAAATTGAATGTCTTAATGAAGTTAAAGATTTATAGGATAGAACACTTAATTTTTTTGCTTTATACATTTGTGAGCAAAAATGAAGTTTAGGGGCAGAGGCTTTGCCTTAATTATTTTAGTTATTAACACCTAGCTTTGGGATTAGTGGTATGAAATAATACATAAAATAAATAACAAAGAACAACACACACCCCCCAAAAATCCTAAGCACTGAGCATAGAATAACAAAGAACCTATAACCCAAACAAATAAATAAAATTCCCTGCAGCAAAAAGTGAATGCTCTCCCAGTTGAATAAACATTGAGGTCATTGGTATATTGATTTTACCAATTGCTTTTCATAAGTTCATTACTTTAGATTTAGAAAATTTAGTGATCCATCTACAATAACTAAAATCTATGATGGAAATAAATTACATTAAATTAATTCTATTTTTTCTACTCTCCCATTAATGACTAACTCACTAGTGTCTTACATGATTATTTTTCATAGTTGAAGTTAAGATAGTATCTTATTAACTTCTTAGTTAAACTCCAATTTCTCTTTGATGTATCAAGGATATATTTAGTTAAGTGTTTACAATGATAGTTTAGTAGGTAAAATGCTTCCCATAGAACTCAAGAAACCGAGCTCAGATTGAAAAAAAAACCATGTAAAAATCTGGTAACAATTGCATACATATCTAAATACAACCCCAGAAGACCCAGATGAAGACACCAAGACTGGGAAAAGGAGAAACATTTTATCCAAGTTCATGGTAGAGCTACTCTGATGGTAGACAGTAGTGGTCAACAAGAGAGAACCTGCTACAAAGTACAAGTGAGAAATAACAATGCAAATTGTTCTAGTGATCCTATTGCTGTGACAAAAAGATCTTAACAAGAAGCAACTTGGAGGAAAAAAGAATTTATTCCCTTTTATGCTTCTAGGTCACAGTGGATCTTTAAGGAAAGTTGGGAGAGGGGGTTAAGGCAGCAAACTAGAAGCTGTCACCATGGAAGAATGATGTTTACTGGTTCCCTTTCAGCCTCATGTACAGTTAGCCGTCTAATAAAGCTGGGGCTACTTGCTTGGGCATGGTGCGTTACATTCTGCTCAACACTGGCACATCAGTCCAAACCATCTCTCACAGTCAGGGACACAAGCCAATCAGATCTAGTCAGTTCTTCAATTGAAGGTCCTTCTGTCCTGGTATTTCAGGTTTTGTCAATTAGATAATAAGAACTACCAAGTACATAACTGCACACAGGAGCCCATACTCAGAAAATATTTAAATGCACTATTATTTTCTTCTGATAGTTTCACATAATTAGTCTTGGTGATGAGAAGGACTGGAAGAAATATATTCTCATTTGTTTTCCAACTCAAAGGTAGCAGTTTTCCAAACAATCAGAATATATGTCATATTTAAATCATTGGCTATCTATTTTATAACTGTTCATTTAATGAGGTGAACATTGAATGAAGTGAGAATTTTGGCATATCCTTTCAGACAAGATGAAAAAATAAATAACGTTCCAAAGATTTTTTTTTTTAAGTAGTCTGGATACAATCACTTAGGTGTCAGTTTCCTAAGTTGATTGCAGTATGTTTCATAACAGTTCACTTAATTTTTACATAATGTAATGGAAAATGAATGGGGAGATAGAGTACATAAAATCTACATTTCTTCCTCTCATTTCATTCTCAGTTTTCATTCTTTCCTTTCTCCTGCTACTGCATTTCACTGGCTTTTGTCTTTACTTTTCTTTCTTTTTTTTTCTATCTTTATATATTGCAAGATTCTCTTAATTTCATGCAGTCAGATAATATACTTAAAAAAGAACTATTCAAATATACATTTTTTTATAAACCTGCAATTTTTAGGACAAAAATCTCTGAAAAGTATATCATTTCACTGAGGCCTTCTTTTAAGTCATTGCTTAGAAGGCCATATTAGCTGGATTAAATTCCACATTTGAAAGAATATAAATTTGAATAATGTTGAGGTATCCTCTTGCTTTTTCATTTGAAATATGTATTCAACATTCATTTACAGAAAATAAAAATATCTGTTGCTTACCTTCTCCAACCTCATTCCTTCCCTTCTAATGTTATACTTTACATCCTCACTTTTGTCTTTCAATAAGAGATATAAAAATATTTCTAAGGCTACAAGACTAAGGAGAAAAAAAGCACACAGAGAGATTCCAATACAGGGTTGGAACCATTAGATACACCTCCCAGCTAAAACCCCAGGTAAATATAATACACTGATTACTATAGGTGTTCTATGAACTCATTCTTTAGGATGTGTCTTGAGCACATATACAAATATCCTTATTGGTATACACTACTGCTTCCTTTTGAAGGCGTTTTTTCCTAGGATAGGTTCTATGCATTGCTACTTCATTTCATGGTCTTAAGGTCCTGACTTATACTAGAAATAAATTTAATTATTTTTATCTTATGCCCTTGATAAGTTTTGAATATGTTTCTCAACTCTAAATTAATTTGTGAAATTTCCTAATTCTAGAGGGAATTATGTTTCAAGAGTCCCATTTTAATATTCAAGTTTTAATTTCATATAGGAAGCAGTTACAAACAGGCAAGTAAACACACTGGTTTTCAGTAGTTCCAAGGAGCAACATTGAGCAGCTAAATCCTTGTTATTTCCTTCCTTTGGCCTCCCCATCTTGCCCTGATGCTTCAGATCTCTCTAAAGTCAGGCTGAGAAATGAGCTGATGTGAGAATAAGTACTTACAATAGTTTACTTGTTTATCAATTCTTTCCCTTATCTTTGGACTTACTCTTTGGTAGGCCTTCTGTTATAATAGACATGAATTTTCCCCTTGTATGTTACACTAATCTCTATGACATAGAGTGTCATTTAATAACTGACTACTAAGCTTGTTTCTTTCACTACTTGTTCAGCAAGGCCTAGTAGACAGCTTTTATAGGTCTGTAATCCTAGAAGGCATCACTCAAAGATATACTATATGGATTGTGACTATCCTCTAAGACATTATGAATTCTTGACATTCCAAATACAGAAACTTGAGCAACTACATTCTATTTCTATATTCTGTTTATGTCAAACACTCTTATATAGTTTCTTACAATCAGAATTCTTCAGAGAACAAGGGACCAGACTATGCTTATGTGCATGCACCACAAATTTCTGGAGGTATTTTTCAAGCATTGCTAAAGACAGTGTTCTTAAATACATTCTATTATACCTCAAGTTTCTCCTTCTTATCAGTTTCAGGCAGAGCAACACAATCCTCTATGTCAACCCAGCAAACAACCAAGATCATTGATACATCTTCTTAGAAACTACATTGTACTTGATGGGTTATCTTCTTCCCAAATACAGAGATCAGGAGAAAAACCGAGAGTCTGGATACACAGACCTAAGACTGACTATCTAACAAGTTCCAACCCACAAGTCTTTTGCCTGTTGGTTGACAGAGTGAATGTGAGTTTAAGCCATCACTTAGAAGACCTCTTAGCAAGGCCCAGAGATGTTCTTTAGCAGCTTTAATATTGTACTCCAAACCTAAAGCTCAAGTAGATAACAGAAAATATTTTATTTTCTATCCTATCACATATTGGAAGAGACTATTAATTATGAACTCTGCATAAAGATTTTTATGATTATTATATCCTTTTACTCTTTAATAAATAATGGATTATAGTGACAGTACAGATTCATAGTGAATACTGAAAATTGTTAACATTCATCTTTTTATTTTCTGACTCAGACTAGGTCTGTACATAACCCAGAGAGCAAAATACCCTTTTCACTGAGTATAGCTTCTTTACTATCAGTCCTCATTACTGCTAAAGTAGATCTAATTTATTTCCTATTTCTTCCACAAGATAAAGGGTGAATTACTGAGAGTTTTAAAGGGGTCAATTAATGGTTCAATTAAAATATCATTTCAGTCCTTAGAGGTACCAAATTGGTTTTCTCAAAGTAGGGTTGATCATTAACATTCAAAAATAAAGAAGAGAGCAAGAATCAAGCTAGCAGCCATATAGATTCTTTTGTTTGTTTTGTTTGTTTTATTTGTTTTTTTGAGACAGGGTTTGTGACAGCCCTAGCTGTCCTGGAACTAGTTTTGTAGCTCTGTAGACCAGGCTTTCCTGGAACTCACAGAGATCTACCTAAATTTATCTCCAGAGTGCTGGCATTAAAGGCAGGTGCTGCCACCACCTGGCTTAAATTCTTATTATAGAGGTCTAAGGGTAAAGCTCATTTATCTATATAATTAAACTTATCTGATTTTTATGCAGATACTTCAAGAGCCAAAATTCAATTTTGGCTGAATTGAATATGTTGTCAAATATTTCACATGAATATTTCAATGTTGTCAAAATAGTAACATAAATAATTAAAACTTAATTAAGATGATGATTTATAGTTAAGATGTCATTTAAAATCTGTGTTATCTAATATATTTACATTCTTTGTCAAATATATGTCTGACCCTGAATAAGGAAGCAAGGAAATTAGGAGTAAAACTATAAATGATCAAAAAGACAAACGTATCTGGGTGATGAAAATGAGTCAAAGAGTATGTTACTAAGAGTCAACAAATAAGTTCCACAATACAGACCAATGGCTTTTGGAGTGCATTAATAGTTGCTGTCCCAGTGATATAGTTCTAAAGACATTTTGGTCAGAGAGATAGACCCAGAGTCAGTCTTCAAAGGGACTCGGGGGAGATAGAGTGCTAGCTAAAGTCTAATGATGTGTTGAATATCCAGCATACATCAAATCAGAGTTGACATCTTGGTCTTATCTTGACTTTCATTATGCTTTGACTAATCCAGAAAGGCATATCTCCAGGATCAACCAGTCTATTCAGCAAACTGTAGCTAGAGTGATTTGCAGAGAACCTATCTGACTATGGTGATGCTGATGTCCTATTCCAGCTGTTTCTCATTGCACACAGGATCAAATCTGGTCTCCCTTTTATTAGAGTATATTTAATGGAATCCTTATGTATGATTTAAATCTTTAGGTCATGAGTTTGAGATAATAAGCAAACACTTTTTTCTTTCTCCTGTTGACATTTTCTCATCTATAAAACACAGTTATTGTTATTGATGATAAGCATTTACCAGCATTGTGAGAAAACATCACCTGGACATGTTAGTAAAGCACTTGAAAATTTAGGTTTCTCACTTCCTCCAGCAAGATTAACTGAGTTGGTGCACATGGAATGTTTAGAAATGTTCAGATACAAGTTCAGTCTCATCGTTACCACTATTACTTTATTTTCTTAAATTTTGTTTATTTATATATTTTCAGGCTTTAGAATCACTATGTTTCATGTACAGTATCTCCTTGCTGACACAAAATGTGACTCATTTCCCAGGCGCTACCTTAGATATCTCTTCCCTCTACCCTTTCTGGCTTAAGTGCCAACAAGACTCCACTTTTACCTTTTGTCTATAACTATAATAAGGCAATGACTGTACATTGTAACCCATAAGATGATCTCTTATGCTACTAAAATTTTTTTATAATTTACTTAATATCTTTATTTAAGACAATTCACAGTTTTTTTGTATTTTTATTTGAAAGGAAATTTGATGTAATTCATAAAATGTTGATACATTATTATTAATAATTAAAGTGATTACTATACATATAATAGCAATAAGAACCAAATACCAAATACCACCTAACTCACCCATCCTATCAGAAGCCTTGTGGAAAATTCTGTAATGAGATACAAATGTCTTTGCAAGCAGTGATATCTGTTTTTATATCCTGAGAACCTGATGCTGCATTGGATTCACAGCTGCTCCAGGGTAAATAGTTCCTTATTTTAATTCTTCATGTGATCCTCAAATGCTGACTTTGAAATGATGAACAGATTTATAGAACCTTGTGATCTTGAATGGATATCAGTTAATAGAAGGAGATATTTCAGAAAAACTTCACCTAACCTCTATCAATAGGCATGAGATCTCAAATATGCAACAGGGGACACCTGGGGGACACCTAAAGAAACAGAAAATGAAAGAAGACTTCAGGTAGTAGAGAATGCATCTGTCAGCCGTGCACTATTTCATTTGGATATTAAGGAATATAAAATTATCATTCACAGGACTAAACATATAAATAATTTATACATCAAAATTAATAGCCTGACTCGACAGCAATATATACTCATTTTCTTCCAGTATTGACTCTTAAATTTCCTGTTTCCCATTTTTAATCATGTTGATTCTCTTCTTTTAGAAAACATTTATCTTTTATATTTAACTTGGAAATATAGCTGGTTTAATTAAACTAAATAAAAAAATGAAATAAATAGATGGATGGATGAATAAAAAGTAGGTAGATGAATAACCAAGGACATGAACAGGTTTAATAGGCTGATACAATTGATTTTCTGTATTTAGAGAGGAAACATAGTAATGAATATATTTAAAAAACCTACTAGAAACATGGTGTGTCAGTTACTTCTTAGTGTATCTTGGTATATCACTTTGCAGGCAGTGAATCAAAGCACATTTAGTTTAACAACCTGGGAGTTACTTGACAGAAATGGCATTTGGGCATATAAGAGGGCAGAGAGGAACTATGGATGAGCTAGTAAAATGAGTCACATCTCTCTTGTAAGGCAATGCCAGGCACAACAAATTACAAAAAAGAAATGTCTCTGGTTCAGAAGCTGATAGTAAAACCTAAATGGCAAACCATAGGCAGCAAAGAGACCATCAATTTTCTCTGCTACTTTACCAATAAAATCACGGCTCACAACTCTAACATACTGAAAACTCTGCTGCATTCCACACATTTGCTTATCAAGGAAATTCCTAAATATTTCATTGAAAAGTTTGGACAAAAAAAAACATCTGTATTGTTAACAATTTAAATTTTATGAAATTGTAATAAGGGATAGATTTTTAGCTATCAAATAACTGAGAAAGAAACAAAAATAAAGTACATGTTCTTTATATAGAAATTACACACTACCATTATTATAAAATAATAAAATCAAAGTTTATATAAAGCAGGAAGTAATAGGGGTATCATTAAGAAACATTCTATCTTGAGATCACAAATTGTTTCTCTACACAAAAAAGTGTATCCACACAATTAGATGAATTTATGGCATCTACAACAAATTTATTAAAGCTCATATGTAAGCAGTTTGAAATAAAAGACTAAACTATATGCATTGATCCTTTGATTTCAGAGTTAATAAATGTAATCATTACTTCAAAAGGCTATTTTATCTTTTAAGTAACACAGTGGGAAATACCCTCCAACGAATTGGCATAGGCAACTACTTCCTAAATATAGCACCAGTAGCACAGACACTAAGAACAACAATCGGTAAGTGGGACCTCCTGTAACTCAGAAGCTTCTGTAAAGCCAAGGATACAGTCCATAAGACAAAACAACAGCCTACAGAATGGGAAAAGATTTTCACAAACCCTATATGTGACAGAGGACTGATCTCTAAAATTATATATAGAGAACTCAATATATGGAGCTCAATAATTTGAATAACCCAATCAAAAAATGGGGTTCAGACTAAAAGGGAAATTCTCAGCAGAAGAATTTCAAATGGCTGAAAGGCACTTGAAAAAGTGCTCAGCGTCTTTAGCCATCAGAGAAATGCAAATCAAAACAACTTTGAGATACCAGCTGACACCTGTTAGATTGTCTAAGATAGAAGACACAGATGCCAGCCTATGCTGGAGAGGTTGTGGAGCAAGGGGAACACTCCTCCATAGTGGGTGGGAGTGTAAGCTTGTTCAGCCACTCTGGAATGCAGTGTGGAGGTTTCTCTGAAAACTACTTGCTGGGGAGGAGAGAAAGTGATGAGGGAGAAGAGTGAATGATGGGGAAGGGCAGGAGAGGGAAGGGAGCCTGAACAGGAAGATACATGGATAAAAAATAAGATTTTATTCATAAAAAATAAACAAATAAAATATTTATTTTTATTATTGTGTGTAGGCTCATTCACATACACACAAAAGAACGACTTGTTCACAAACTAGGCTAATTTCTCAAAATATTGCAAAATGAATACCTAGGAATGCAAAAATCCTCAAGCAAAATTTTTACTTTGCAATTTTATAAACAGGGTCTGTACACATTGATATTCTTTTATAAATACCAAGATTAAGGAAGCAAATTAAAATAACAACACCTACAAAAGCTAACAAAATTAAAAGTTGCTTATCCATATGTACTTTGTGATTTCAATATTTTTAAAATAATTTGAGAGTGAAGCCTCTGTGAAACCAACAGTAATTTCACTTGATTTGTAAATTTTATTACTCTGTATTGTGTTGGGCATAGATGAGAGAATGATGGGAATCAAATAACCAAAGGTTTAGTTTGGGGAACACACATATCAGTAGTCTGAAAAACTTTAGCATCAAGAATTGTTTAGAGCCTTGGTTACATTCATGTCACATCATCTCTATGTTTAGAACTTAGTTGCATGAGTTTTATAGAATAAATATAGAACTCAGTTTGCAGCTTATGATCACTGAAGACTACATGAATCCCACATTTGTGTTGGAAATCTAGTTTTGGCATAGTAGAAAGTCTTGTTTAATGTCTAAAAATAAATACAGAAAAGAAAATATTTATGCTACTGTAAAAATGTCAATACTGGTGTTAAAATTACTGTAATGTTTACTATGTACAATCATCTAAGTCTGAGGTCCTCATTCATAAAATACGGCTTCAGATCTTGTCAAGTTGAAACTTGTTTTAGTTGTGGAATGTCAGTTTAAAACTGCTGACTAGGGATTAGGCAGGTGGCTCATCAGTGAACTACAGAATCCAGATTAGGTAGTTTACAACTATCTGTAAATCCAGCCCCATGGGACCTGCTGCACACACACACACACACACAAATGAACATAAAATTAAAGCACACTTCTAAAATAGTTTTGCTGTGTAAATAGACATCCTATCACGACATCAAACTATGACACATGACAAAGGTGTTCATGATTCACTGTTCTGTGCATGACAACATGCATGATATCATACATAACTTCATCTCTTCATATCTGTGCTCCAATCACATATCAGAGCAAAATGGAGCTTTTAAGGCAAAACTAAAGGAATAATCAAATAATCATTAGTTATTTGTCCTGTTGCTGTGACGAATTACAGCTTAAAGGTGAAAGGGCTTATTCTAGTTCACAGTTTCTGGGTGTGGTTCATCAGGGTAGCAGGAGCTTAATTCTTTTGACAGTATTGCATTCAAATCAGGAAGCAGAAAAAGAGGATTGCTTCTGCTCAGTGCATTTGCTCTTTTTCATTCAGTAAAAGATTCCAGCCAATCAATGGTACTGGCTGCATTTAAGATGAATCAACCTTATTTGGATCATCACTGACAGGTGACTCCTGAGAATAGTAATTCTAGTCTCATCAAGTTGTTAGTCAAGATTAACCAACACCAATGTCTCTAATCTCTTACACTCCAATTTCTGAAACTGTAATTTTCTCATTCTTTATATTTCTGACATACCTCCATATGTTGTCCTGTCTTCAAAGATGTTAAGAAGTATGTAGTTAATCATGATATTCCTGTCTGAGTCACTGATGATACATGAGTATAAAAATATTTTCCTTGACCACAGTTGTACTATTGCATTATACTAGTTGCTGTGGAATTCAGAAATTATCCTTAGATTCCTTCTTTTCTATTTCCTCCCTCCTTCCCTTCCTCCTCCTTTTCCTCTCTCTTTCTCTCCCCCTCCCCCGACATAGCTAGATTAAGTGAAGAATTAGTTTCAATAATTAACGAAAAACAACTTTTTATGTTGGTACCTAGAAAGCCAGCTAGTGACAACTTGTAGCAGAACCTGGGAAGCAGGTGTGTACCATCTTGTCATTAATGTCTAAGGTATTTAAAAATATGCTATCAGCTTAAATTTTTCTCTTTTCTTTTCCCTTCCTTTTTTTCTCTCCCTCCCTCCCTCCCTCCTTCCTTCACTTCCTTCCTCCCTGCCGGTGTTTCTTCTTTTTTACAAATGTTAGAGGAGAAAAAAATAAATGTTTGCAAAAGGAACTGAGATGTTTCCCTCTCCAGAGTCTTCTGTTGTCCCCCAGGCCTGGCTGCTGCAGTCCTCTGGGGACCAGCTGTGGCTGCTTGCTTTTATCATTCTCCTCCTCGGAAATGCTTTTCTGTGAGAGACACTTTGTTTAAAAAAAATATGATCTTTGATTACAAATATTTGATTATGTAAATGATCAGTGTTATTCAGCAGCACTGACAGCTTTGCAGCACGTCATGTGTGTGTGTGTGTGTGTGTGTGTGTTTATGTCACTATGTTAGAGTTACTAGTATTCAAACACATAGTCTTGAATACACAATCTAATTCTTAGATTTTCAAAATTGAAAATGAAACAAACCGGTTCCAAGACCAGGGACTGTCTGTGGAGCTTGTCCCCACACACTCTGTAGCAGACAGAGATAAACTCGGTCTGCCAGGGTCCCTCCCAGCTGCTGCTGAGGAATTTTGCATGACCATCCACCTTCAAAGGATGAAAAGGATAAGGACTAAGGACTCTGAAAGACAGTCTCAGACTCCTCCCAAAGGTGAGGTGGGTTCAGCAGGCCCCAGTGCCTAAATCCTTGCCAGGGAAAATTATGTTCCAGCTGGGTTCCAGTTCCAGGACCAGGAGGTGTCTGTGGAGCTTATCCCTACACACTCTGTAGCAGACAGAGATAAACTCGGTCTGCCAGGGTCTCTTCCAACTGCTGCTGAGGGAATTTGCATGGCCACCATCCTCCAACTGATCAATCAGAGATGGACTGAAGACTTGAAATCCAGGCCCTTGCCCAGAGACGAGGTAGAGATTGAGCAGACCTTTTATTCAGAGGTGACAGGAGACACACAAACCCGTATGCCATAACTGACTAGGAGACACCTAATCGTGAACCACTGAAGCCATGGGCAGACGTCAGTGCAAAAATATATATAATAATGTAAAGAACAACAAGACAACTGCAGAAGTAAGTGGCGGTCCTACAACTACAAGCCCTGAACTGAGCAATAAAGAGGAAACAGAAGGAAGCAACACCAAAAATTCCTTTATGATAATCATTGAAGTTCTCAAATAAGATATGAAAAAAATGCCTTATAGAAATAGAAGAAAAAACAAACAAAAAATTGGAAGAGATGAACAAATCTATGAAAGAAACATGCCAGGAACTAAAAACTGAAATAGAAGCAATAAAAAAAGGAGCAAAATGAGGCAAAGATGGAAATAGAAAACCCGAAGAAAAAAGCTGGAACCACAGATACAAGCATAACAAACAGAGTTCAAGAGATGAAAGACAGAATCTCTGAAGTGGAAGACTCAGTAGCTCAAATAGATATATCAGTCAAAGAAAATACTAAAACCAAAAAAGCCATAACTCAAAATGTTCAGGAAATCTGGGACACCATGAAAAGACCTAACTTGAGAAAAATAGGAATAGAAGAAGGAGAAGAATACCAGCTCAAAGGCACAGATAATGTTTTCAATAAAATCATAGAAGAAAATTTCCCTAACCTGAAGAAGGAAATGCCTATAAACATACAAGAAGCTTACAGAACACCAAATAGATTAGACCCCCCAAAAAAGTCAGCACGCCACATTATAATCAAGCCACAAAACATACAGAACAAAGAAAAAAATTTAAGAGCTGCAAAAGAAAAGGGCCAACACACATATAAAGGCAGACCCATCAGAATAATGCCTGACTATTCAATGGAAACGATGAAAGCTAGAAGGGCTTGGTCAGAAGTTATACAGACGCTAAAACAGCATGGATGCCAAACTAGAATACTATACCCTGCAAAATTATCAGTCACCATAGACAGAGTAAAAAAGATATTTCATGACAAAGTCACACTGATCTATCTACCAATCCAGCACTACAGAGAGTATTAGAGGGAAAACTCCAGCCAAGAGACCCCAGATGTACCCATGAAACCACAAACAATCAATAATTCCACAGAAGAATACTCCAGAGAAAGGAAATACAAATAAGTTACCACCAAAAAATGGCAGGAAATATCAATAAGTGGTCACTAATATCCCTTAATATCAATGGACTCAACTCTCCAATAAAACGTCACACACTAACAAGATGGATACAACAACAGACGCCATCCTTCTGTTGCCTACAAGAAACACACCAAAACCACAAAGACAGACACAGGCTTAGAGCAAAGAGTTGGGAAAAGATTTTCCAGTCAAATTGTCCTAAGAAACAAGCGGGGGTTGCCAACCTAATTTCTAACAAAATAGACTTTAAGCTAAAAGCAATTAAGGGACCAAGATAGTCATTACTTATTCATCACAGGAAAAATTGGTCAAGAGGAAATTTCAATCCTGAATATTTATGCCCATAATATATGGGCACCTACCTATATAAAAGATAAACGGCTAAAGTTCGAATCCCATATCAATTCTCACACCCTAATAGTAGGAGACTTCAATATCCCACTTTCAACCCTGGATAGGTCAACCAGACAGAGCCTCAACAGAGAAATAAGGAGTCTAAAAGAGGTTATGATGCAAATGGATTTAATAGATATCTGCAGAAGCTTCCACCCAAAGGCAAAGGAATATACATATTTCTCAGGTCCTCATGAAACTTTCTCCAAAATTAACCACATAATTGGTCATAAAGCCAAACTAATCAAAAAACAGAGAGAGTTTTCAAATCAACAAAATCAGAAATGAAAAGGGGGACATAACAACAGACCCCAGGAAATCCAGAGGATTATCAGATCATACTTTGAAAATCTGTATCCCACAAAAATGGAAAACCTTGATGAAATGGACAGCTTTCTGGACAGGTACCATCTTCCAAAATTAAATGAAGATCAGATTAGTTACCTAAACAGGCCTATAATTCTTAAGGAAATTAAAGCTGTCATTAAAAACCTCCCCAAAAATAAAAACCCTGGTCCAGATGGTTTTAGTGCCGAATTCTACCAGACATTCAAAGAAGAATTACTACCATTATTCCTCAAACTATTTCACACAGTGGAAACTGAAGGAATATTGCCAAATTCCTTCTATGAGGCCACAATTACCCTAATACCCGAGCCACTCAAAGACACAACAAAGAAGGATAATTATAGACCAATTTCCTTCATGAATATTGACGCTAAAATTCTCAACAAAATTTTAGCAAACTGTATAAAACAATGTATAAAAGATATCATCCATCATGACCAAGTAGGCTTCATCCCAGAAATGCAGGGCTGTTTTAACATACGAAAAACTGTAAACGTTATCCATCATATAAACAAATTAAAGGAACAAAATCACATGATCATATCCTTAGATGCTGAAAAAGCCTTTGACAAAATCCAACACTCTTTTATGATTAAAGCCCTGGAGAGAACAGGAATATAGGGAAAATATCAAATATAATAAAGGCAATTTACAAGAAGCTGACAGCCAGTATCAAACTTAATGGAGAAAAACTCAGAGTAATCCCACTAAAATCAGGAACTAGACAGGTATGTCCTCTCTCCCCTTATCTATTCAATATAGTTCTCGAAGTTTTAGCTAAAGCAATAAGAGAACGAAAGGAGATTAAGGGGATACAAATTGGAAAAGAAGAAGTGAAGCTATCTCTATTTGCAGATGATATGATTGTATACATAAGTAACCCACAAAATTCTTCTAAGGAACTGCTATGGTTAATAAACACCTTCAGCAATGTAGCAGGATACAAGATTAACTCAAAGAAATCAGTAGCCCTTCTATACACTAGAGATAGAAGAGCTGAAAAAGAAATAAGGGAAACATTACCCTTCCTTATAGCAACAAATAGTTTTAAATGCCTGGGAGTAATTATAACCAAAGAAATAACAGACCTATTTGACAAAAATTTTAAATCACTGAAGAAAGAAATTGAGGAAGATATCAGAAAATGGAAAGCTCTCCAATGTTCCTGGATAGGTAGAATCAACATAGTTAAAATGGCAATTCTACCAAAGGCAATCTACAGATTCAATGCACTGCCCATCAATATCTCAACACAATATTTTTTGGACCTTGAAAGAACAATACTCAATGAAAGCCAGAATTGCCAAAACAATTTTACTGAACAAAAGAACCTCAGAAGGTATCACCATCCCTGACTTCAAGTTATACTATAGAGCTACAGTAGTAAAAACAGCCTGGTACTGTCATAAAAACGGACTTGTGGACCAATGGAATAGAATTGAGGATCCAGACATTAACCCAAAAACCTATGAACACCTGATCTTTGACAAAGAGGCCCAAAACATTCAATGGAAAAAAGATAGTATATTTAACAAATGGTGTTGGCATAGCTGGATGGAAGTGTGTAGAAAAATGCAAATAGATCCGAGCCTGTCACCCTGCACAAAACTCAA
>PVIH01016970.1:0-43606 GCA_004025045.1 Sigmodon hispidus
CTCCTCCTCCTCCTCCTCCTCCTCCTCCTTCTTTCATAGAACAGCAGGAAGAGAGGCGAAAGGCACAGAAAATGAGTCTCGGCTGAAATCAATAGCCTATGCAGTTGGCAGAAGTCAGTCACAAAAAAAAAACTAAAGAAATAATTTTTTTATTTTGTGGCTTAAAATATTGCCAGGATTTAAGGGGAAGGTAATCTTGGAGCAATAGACACTCAATAAAGTAAATTTTCCCAAGTGCTGGGATTAAAGGCTGGGCTAGAGTTGCCTTGCTCTGTTTGACTTTGAACTCACAGAGGTTCAGAAAGATCTCTGCCATTGCCTTCCGTATGCTAGAATTGAAAGTGTGGTTCACCACTCCCTGACTTCTATGGATGATTTAGCTGATTCTTTCCTCTGATCT
Source organism: Sigmodon hispidus (assembly GCA_004025045.1). Classification (NCBI taxonomy): domain Eukaryota; kingdom Metazoa; phylum Chordata; class Mammalia; order Rodentia; family Cricetidae; genus Sigmodon; species Sigmodon hispidus. Next base: position 401 of record PVIH01016970.1, read on the forward strand.
TCAGGCAAACTTTATTTCTTTAGAGGCTATATAATATATCACCACAAACAAGAGTCTGTTTTCTAATGAATTTAAAAATGGTTATAGAACCAATAAACATAGTGACTAAAATTAGGGTTAGTGTGCATAACAAAAAGCTGCAAAGTAGAAAATTTGTAAAAGAATGACCAACAAGACAGTGGAAAAAATGAAGGGTAAGAAAGTGAGAGTTACTAACACACAAATAGTTGTGAACAAGCATTGTAGATAGTAGAGAATGAACACACACATCAAAGTGTATGTGCCCCTTTATATCATATCATCCTTATAAACTTTGTTCCCTGTAATAAATTTTCCTAATTCCAACAAAATCATGATAGTCATAATACCAGAGATGGGTCCATGTCAGTTCTATCTTGAATATGGCTGTTATCTCATAGTCTGACATAATAAACCTAATCTCACATATCAATAGGTATAAACTGAACTCTTGAACTATTTTTTCTTTCTACCATTAGTTTGGAACTCTGCTTATATGCTAGCAAAGAGAAAGCTGAAGGTCAATCTCCCTTTAGCTTCTGTTTGGCTATTTAACAGTTGTCATTTTTTGCTAGGTGATAAAATATAAAGCAGAGGCAGAGAACAGAAAGATCTTACCTTCAGTACTTTTACCTGCCCAGCTCCCAGAGACACAGCTAGTCACCTTAGAGTGTTAAATGGCTTTTATACCTCAAAGCTTCAAAATCCTGCACCTTCCATAAAACATAAAAACCATTGAGACACCAATTTATATTCTTGTTTGGTTTTGGTTGCTGTGATAAAACACTGACCAAAAGCAAAATGGAGGAAACACACTGAGGCCACCTAGATGAATTCTACTGTGTTATGCTGGCTCTTTCAGACTCTGTGTCAGATAGAGAAGGTTCAGTGGGTTAGTTGGCACTCTTAAGCCTGTGGTAGTAGTACCTTTCTCTGACTTCCTCTTCCATTCATTAATCAGTAACCTAGAGCTGGGCATGGTGGCATACACTTGTAATATCAGCACTTGAGAGAGTAAGGCAGGAGAATCCTTGGCAAATTTGTAGGCAGACTAGGCAGAACTACATAGTAAGATTGTCTTTTTAAAAAGATAGAAAGAAAAGTAATAAAGGAGTAAACAATTTCTTTCCCTATAATAATTTGGCTTGGGGAGGACTGGGTATGGTGACACATGCCTGAAATTCCAAACTTGGAAGGCAGAGACTGGCAAATCTCTGTGAGCTTAAGGCCAGCTTTTCTGTGTCAAGCTCCAAGTCAGACAGGGATACATAATGTGACTCTGTCTAAATAATAATAATAATAATAATAATAATAATAATAAAAGAGGTTGGTGAGTTGGCTTAGTACTTACGAGCACTTGGTGCACTTATAGGGGACTGATTCTTAGCACTAAAATCAGACAGTTTACATTCACATGTCATTCTAATATCAGGAGATCTGATGCCCTCTGGCCTCTATGGAAACACGTAGGCAAATGGTGCACATAAACTTATGTATAAATAGAACTTATATACGGAAAAATAAATAATCTTTTCTTTAAATATTTTTTTTTGGCTCTCAGGTGCATGGGAAGATAATTGATATCCTGAGATGGTCCTACTCTGAAGCTTGACTCACTTTGTTTTCAAATGTAAGGAAATACTTCACTGAGTCATCCAACAGAGAGGAAACTTCTCACAACAATGAGTCTCTCTCCAAATAAATTTATTCACCAATAGCCTTTATCCCTTTTTGTTTCTCCTATATAAGAGCATATCACTGTAATTTAGAATTGTAAAATAGCCTCTGCTTCTTCATACAGAAATTCTATGAGTTATATAAAGTGTGTATTTCTCATATGTGCACAAGCACTTATATTCATATATGTGTGTGTGCCTGAATTTGATGGTCTCATTCAATCATCTAGCTATAACTTTAAGTCATTTGTAAGTTTACTATTAGATCTCTGTTTAGATATTTCTAGCACCATTGATACTGTTAGAAAGTCTGCCCCTAGACTTGGTTTCAGTGTGGAAAACCACAGAAGGACTCAACATCACCAAAATACAGAAAGAGTTACCACATTTTATCTGTTCTTCATATCCTCTGTTACATTCATTAAAGGTTGGCTAAACTCAAATACAATTTGCAACAGAATTTTGACAGATCAAAATAAGGAAAATAAAAAAAAACCTACCCCCCCCAAAAAAACAAACTTGATGTAAGAAGACAGAAATACTTGCTACAGACAACCCTGGGCATGGCACAAGACCTGTGATGGACTAAAGACAGTAGATACTGATGGAGCGACGTATGAGGAAGAAGCAGGAATAGTGAGATACTTGCTCTTAGATAATGGCAGATTCAGAGTGACACTCATTACCAGAGAGTAATGGCAGGTGCCATGATAACTGAGTACTTCATCAAAGCTCAGATCGCCTCCAAATGCAAACTTGATGCAGAGCATTGTAAGGGCTGCCATCCGGATGGAGCATAGATGGATTAATTGAAGCAAATCCTTCTGTTACAGACTTGGAAGACAGCATCATCATTAGCCAATCAAGTTAACCCAGAAGCAGCTGCCTCAGGATTCTATTTACCTATAAATGTAGATTATAATGATAGTCACCTAGCAGAGATGCTAACAAGCTTCAGTGAGCACGGACATTGATAAATCCTGGTGAATCATAATGCTATCCTCCATGCCTACCCCCAGAATTCTGTGATTTGGATGGCATTAAAATGTATAAAATGCACTTTGCCTCATTGTGAGTGGAGGAGGTTATGTAGACAAAGTTAATACCTAGAAGTTGGCAATCATAGACACTGCTATTCATATTTAAATTCCAAGTAAAAATAAAAATAGACATGTGTGCTCTGCACGACTGCTTATTTAAGACACACTTTAAAACCAGTTCAGCTAGGCAGGCTTGGGAACATGATAAATGAATTAAACTGTGTCGGTTTCAAACTGTCACTATTAGAATCTAATTCAAATTTAAACAGCAATTTAAACAGTATAAAAGATTGCCCTCACAGGTCCGCTATAATCTTAACCTTTGGAGCTTCCCACAGAATAGATAGTAAATTGAATTAATTATTAGCCTTTCACCTTGGGGACCTGGGTAGAATCTGGCAACTCAGAAGACAGCTAATGAGATTGGTAGTTTCTTTCAGTCCCCAGTGTACTCTAATCCCCAACACATATCCACCTGTCGTATTTTCCTACTGCCTCCTTTTAGTGAATAAAATTCTAGGAAGTCAGAGATGGCTGACATTTAAAATCCTCTTTATAAAGTGGTATAATGCTGTAGACCAGGAAGGTCAGAAGAATGTCACTAGTAGGAGATGGAAAAAAGAAAAAGAAAATTGTACTGAAATCATGGAGCTTTTTGTTAATAGGCTCCTATTATTTCTGGGGTGCATTTCAATCTCTATCATTTCCCATCAAGGAAAGCATGATATCGCACCTTTATTCCTTCCTTGATATGTTCACTACACATTGTGAGAGCCTGTCGTGTGTCAGGCTCTGAAGTTTCTGAATATTATCATAGACCAGATTGTCTGTATCATAGAACTTACTGTCTATACCATAGGAAGCATTGTCTAGTAGGATATTAAAACAAGCGGAGTAATGAGAGAAAAGAAATGGAGTTTCTCAATTTACAGTGTATGTACATATATCTGTCTCTTTTGTCTCTGTCTCTCTGTGTGTATGTGTTACTATCTGTGTCTCTCTGTCTTATTATGTATATGTGTGCACCTGTGTGTGTGTCTTTCTCCCTGTCAACATGGGTGTCAGTCTGTCCTGTCTCTCTCTCTTTTTCTCTCTCTCCCTCTCTCCCTTTCTCTCTTTCTTTCTGTTTCTGTGTGTCTGTCCTTTCTCTGTTTCTGTTCATATGAGTTTGTCTGTCTGTCTATGTATCATTGCCTCTGTGTGTCTGTCTGTTTGTGTGCCACTCTGTGTGTATGTCTCTCTCTCCTTTCTCTCTCTCTCTCTCTCTCTCTCTCTCTCTCTCTCTCTCTCTCTCTGTCTCTCTGTGTGTGTGTGTCTGTGTGTGTGTGTACGTGTGTGTGTGTGTATGTACATGTGTGTTCAGGTTTGAATGTGTGTATGGAGGCCAGATGTCAACCTTGGGTCATATTCTTCATGTGCTGCCCACCTTTTCTTTAACACAAGGTCTCTCACTGATCTGGAATTCACCAATTAGGCTAAGCTTGATGATCAATGAGTCCCAGGGCTCTACCTGTTTCTTCTTTCTATCCCTAAGATTACAGGAAAGAATCATACACTAAAGCTTTAAAAAACAAAAAATGAATAAAGAAAGAAAGAAAAAAAACAGAAACATGGATTCTGAAGATCAAGCTCAGGTCTTCATGCATTTATGACATGTATTTTATTAACTTAGTCAAATGAGTCATATAAATATTTGTATATATTTCCAAGTGCAGGGTGTGTGTATAGGCCAGAAAGGGGCATAGAATCCCTCAGAACTAGAGTTTCAGACATTTGTATACCTGGATTACTTATCATGTGGGATTTGTGTCTGATTATTCCTCCTCATGACTATGCAGAAAGTGCTATCAACCACTGATCTATCTACGCAATCCCTTCAACCATAGTTTTCTTTGTGTTTTAGAAAATGACATCTTGTTTGGAACTCTAAGAGTTAGGAGGCAATGGACAAGTTAGAAAGGGATCCAGACACAAGGCAGCGCATGGACTCAGTAAAGCTTTCTTCTATTGCTAATGGACACTAACCACCAATTTACCAAATGAAGGAACCCTGATATGCAGAGTAACTTCAGCAAGACGGCTGACTGCGAGTTCACTAGTCCCCCTGCCATAATAAAGAACTATATCAGAGAGTACATATAGGCATTTTACCAGACGATCTGAGTCACTACCAGAGCACACTGAGAGTGTCATCAGTGCTAATGGGCACAAACACAAAATAGCCTGATAACTGAGGAACTATTCATAAGGTATACTGTCCCTGGAGATCAACTCTATAACATGGACTTGGTTGGATGAAAAGAGTCTGATCAATAGGCCCTCAATTTCCCTATTTATGGCATGGATGTGATGTTCACTGTTGATGAATGCTATGGCACTAACAAGCCCTGGGCATTTTCAAAAGTGTTGCTGCCTCAGCATAAACCAACTTTGCCAAAGACAAGGAGCTCTGAAATTTTTGTCTATCTTTCTCTCCTGTGTCATAATAGCATGCACTATGAGGCCCTAGTTCTCTGCAATAGGTGAAAAAGTTGTAGCATCTTAAGGCTGTTCAGAAGATATAGTCTTACAAAGTAGTTAAGGGGCCTTACCCATTAACTGGCCACTGGATTTCTTCTCCGGAGCAACCCAGCCTGCTGGTGTCTCTCCAGGAGAAGATAATGCAATACTGACCTTGCTCTTATTTTATTTCTACCATTTCTCTTTATTGTATAGTTATGTGTATAGTTACATTTTTTTTCATGTGCCTCAATTCTACATTGATAGCCTCTGGCAGGAGTGTCAGTGAGGAAAGACTTGTTTTCTTAAAGGTTTGGCCACAGGGATTTTAATGATGCTCCAGTAAGTAAATGAGAATCATGAATGGGCAGTTTCGTAAATGGGGAGTTCATAAGAGTGGGCATGAGTCTGAGAGGTCTGAGAGGTCTGATAACTGAGTTTGATGGAGTGCATGATGTAAAAATCATATTATATATATATAAAGAGAAACTGAACTAATGTTCAGTTAGACTTTTCAGTGCAAGTCAAAATAGCTGGTATTTTCTTCTTCATAATTATAACAGCATCCTGAAAATGTCAGGGACTGTTAGTTCAACAACCCAAGAATTAAATTCTCATTTGTTTGTGGGTGTTATGGTATCTGAGTAGCATCTTTTTTCAGTTTAAAATCCTGTATTATAATCACATGTTCTACTTCATCTGTGGTTCCTAACTCCAGCTCTTTAGAATCTTCAGTGACTGAAGAAACCAAGGGGGTACAAAGGGAATATGGGCAGGGAAGCCAAGTCTGGAAAGCAGTAGAAAGGACAAGAGAATTTAAAAGTGACTTGAAGAAGGAGAAGCAAAATGAGGGGGGGGTGTTAATTTGTGTCTGGGAGATAGGTCAAAGAAAGAAGGAAGGGGAAGAAATAAAAAAAAAGAAGAAAGAATGTCTGAAAAGTCATAGTGGATCATATTATCTATTTACTTAAAATTACATACAATACATTTAAGTCTCTGAGTTTACATGAAGAATTATAGTTTAAATGAAATTTTCCTTTATGTGTCAGTACTGATTTTTTTCTCCAAACACTACAGACTATCTATCAAAATCCCTAAGGCCAAGCTCATGAAGGCCTCTTTTGAGCTGATTGTTAGAGAAGCCCAAGAGACTTCTGAAACATTATTAGCTGTTTTTCTTTTCCTTAGTTGAATCACAGAGGTAAAAATCATGTCCTTTTATCTAAAAGCACCATGCATTTCAGAATTAAAAGGAAGGAAGCAACCAATAATCCTACCTAACTATGTCATTTCTAAACTACAATAGTGAGCATGTCACAATAACTTTAAGGGTACAATCGTGCCATCACAGCTTGGTGGTAACCAGTATCATTCTTAAAGCCTTAGGCTTAAATCTTTTTTTTTAAACTTTACTTATTTATTTGCCTTGGTGTTTTGCCTGGAACTGGAACTACAGACAGTTGTTAGCTGCCATGTGGGTTCTGGGAATCGAACCCGGGTCCTCTGGAAGAGCAGAAGGTGCTCTTAACCGCTGAGCCATCTCTCCAGCCCCCTTCGGCTTAAATCTTTCTCAACAAAATCCAAACTATGCTTGGTACTGGAAACAGAAGCAACCTATACCAGTTAAGGAGGTCACCAATCTTGGAGTAGAGACTCCAACAACCACTTTACTGAAACTGTATAACAATCTCTAAAAAATGTCTAGATATTTTTCCTTATATGTACAAATACGCATAAGACTCATCCCTCAACAAAGCATTCTCTCTTTGCAACAACACTGAGGTGACTTCCAGTTCCAAATGATACATCTATAACAAAACACTTAGAGCTTGGGGAATCATCATAGATGAGGGAGTGAAAAAAACACAAAAGTCAGGGGAATCGGATGTCTTCTGTGAAACTGCATCCCCTAGAAATTCCAGAAAAGCTGTAGCCATGAAATCTCAACAATATGACTGTCTAAACACAGTACGAACAAGGAAAATGCCAGCCAACAGACATGATAATATGGAAGGAGGAAATATCGCTGGGCCCCAATCCTGAACAAAGACCTAAGGACAAATAAGGAATGCTAAAAAGAAAATAGCCTTTTTCCCCAGGAAAGATAATCCTAGTTGGTTATTTAATAACGAATGATATCTATAGTCTTATATGGATTGAGCATATTGAATTTATATGTTTAACAGCACGCACACACACCACATATGTATTAACATCTAAAAAACAAGAAGTAACTAAGCAGTTGAGAAAGAAATGAGGAAGTAAGTAGTAGATATTGAAGGTATGAAAGGAAAAGAAAGAATTAAGGTAATTATATTTTAATTTAAAAAAATAAAACAGAATGGCAGGTTATCATTTAACCAGTCATTTTCTACATTAAAATATTTAAAATACATGGGAAAAAACTGAACTTTTTTGTTTCTGAAAAAAATACTTCAAAATCACATTATTAACATAATTTATTTTGAAACCCTTACCAAATTGGTCACCCTGCTTCCCAACACTTTCTGGTTTATCAATAGCTTTTAAAATGACAAATACAGTAATAAAGAACCATTTCCTTACTGCTTTCCATAATCACTCCATATATTTTTAAGTAGTCCACAATTAAAGTGAATTACCAAAAGTAATTTGAAGTTTGAAGCTGATGTTTGAATCTGGAATAGAAACCTCTTTTATGTGAATACAGTAACTTACCTCCTAATGAAATTACTGATTAATTCTATCAGAGGTTGAATTGCTCAGTCACATAAGGAGTTAGGGTTAAATTAAATGTGTATGTTTAACAGGTAGCAAGCTTACTTTAGCAATATGGATATAGCATCTTGGGTCTCTAGTGTAAGCTGGAGAAACAGATTGCAAAGAGGATGAAGGAGCCTTTGCTGGAGGGAAGGAGAATTGTGAGTAAAGAATGGACCACACATCTTTGCATCTGTCAGACTAGGCAGGGTCTATGAAATAACAGGGAAAAATGAAAACACACTACCTTATGTTTCTAAAAACACCCTGGAGGGGTCCATACACCACACACATTTGTTTGTCCTGCAGGGCTTGAATAAAATTTCTATATTACTTTAATGGCACAGAGAATTAGTAACTACAAGAAAGTGGAGAGTTTCATAATTCATGTAAATCTTTTTTTTAAGAGAAAACAACTGAGTAACTTGAAGAATTTCAGATAGTTAAAGAATATCAAGGTGGAAAAATAAATGTGAAAAACTCAGCAAGTGAACTAGAAATCCAGTCTACACATATTTGGAAACATCTGAGTGAATGACTAATAAGGTATCTTCACGTTTTATTTCCAGAGGTAGAAAGTTATGGAGTGAACATTACCATGAAATGTGAGGGTAGATTAGTAAAAAATAATAATAATGGGAACCATCTGTTCAAGACTCCTTTAGGTAAAATGGAGATATGTGATTTTTTTTAAAGTTTTATTCCTTCCTAAAAATTTTATATATATTGAAATATGATTATATCTATCCCTCATTATCTCTGCAGCTGCCTAGCCACATTCCCAACCCATCCCTCCTTACTTCATCTCATTTTTTCACTTTTCAATTATTTTTATATTTGTGTGTGTATTCATGTGCCACTGTGTGTGTATGTGTGTGTGTATGTGTATATGTGTGTATGTGTATGTGTGTGTATGTGTATGTGTGTGTATGTGTGTATATGTGTGTGTATGTGTGTATGTATGTATGTGTGTATGTGTGTATATGTGTGTGTATGTGTGTGTATGTGTATGTATGTGTGTATGTGTATGTATGTGTGTATGTATGTATGTGTATATGTGTGTATGTATGTGTGTATGTTTGTGTATGTGTGTATGTCTGTGTATGTGAGTGTGTATTTGTGTGTATGTGTGTTTTGTGTATAAGTATGTATGTGTGTGTATGTGTGTATGTGTGTATATGTGTGTATGTATGTGTGTGTTTATGTCTGTGTATGTGTGTATGTGTGTGTATGTATGTATGAATGTGGTGTATGTGTGTATGTGTGTGTATGTATGCATGTCTGTGTATGTGTGTGTATGTGTGTATGTATGTGTATGTATGTATGTCCGTATATGTGTGTATGTGTGTGTATGTATGTTTGTCTGTGTATGTGTATATTTGTGTATGTGTGTGTGTGTGTGTGTGTGTGTGTTGTGTATGTGTATGTGTGTGTGTGAAGGTTAGAGGACATCTTGTAAGAGGTAGCTCTTCTCTCCCACCATGTGGGTCCTGGAAATTAAACTCTGATTGTAGGTAAACTTGGTAGGAAGTGACTTGACTGAGTGAGGCATGTTACAACTCAAGATTCTATTTAATATTTAAAGCTACATATGCCATTACAGGTGATAATTCCTTGTTCCGAGTCCTCTCTGTGTAAACCATTCCTGTGAAACAGAACTGTGTTATTCACTTTTCTCCTCATCCCCAGCCTCAGGGGTAACTAAGTAGCTTATACACAAACTTTACAGGGGCAAGTAGAACCCTGGGACATTAGTACATGATTTGAGGTTAACAGTTAACTTCCATTTGGGTTTAGGATGCAAAGATAAGAACATACTTCTGCAAAACAGAGTGCTAGCCTCAGTGTCACTCTCTATTTTGGCATGAACAGTTCCATTAACTGAATAATTAAAAAAGCACTTGGCCCTGATTCTCTCAACATATTCCAGCTTGGTTAATTATATGCACATATTGTCATTTTAATCCTCCATGCAATTTCCACTGGCCTCAAAGTTTTCCCAAATCCTGTATCCTAAAATAGTATTCTGCTGAATGTGCCTGATTTTCTTTTACTCTTGCTTTACCCAGTTGTTTGAAGTCCATTTTGTGCTTTTGAAACAGAGTATTATTATCTAGCTAAGCAGAGAAAATACTTAAGTTTTATTTCAATGAGTCTAAAAGATCTTGGAGAAACTAAAAAAATATATAAATGGTAAAATGCAATTGACAGGAAAGTCAACTAAGAAGTGAGTACCTATACAGAGCCTTGAAAGCATATGAGTATATTGCAAAGAAGATATATACATTTAAAGCTAGTCTAAAGTGGGGTGTTATGAGAGAGCTTCCATCATGGGCATCACTCAACTTGTGATTATTTGTTTCTGAATAATTTGCTTTCTGAAATGTTACACCTTAGGATTTACTTCAGTGAAGTCGTAAAATTGTATAGTCAGGTGCCATTTATAGTGGTGTGCCCACTCTTTCATCATTTGCACATCTACAGTAAATATTTGCATGAAATAGCTCTAATAGTGGTAAATTTATATTATATTGACAATGTCACTTAAGTTACCCATGACTCTAAATATGCACAATGTATTAAGTAACTTCTTTTGGGCAAGTTAATGAAAGTGATTCCATTTTCATTTTAGTATTTATCATATATACTCACTAACATATGATATCAAGTTAGGAAATACATCATACATTCAAATTTATTCTACACAAAGTTGATATATTACAACCAGGAAAGGTATTGAAATAATGATATTGCTTCATGACAATAACACACTTACAAATTGTTTCAGAATATCATTTATATATATATATATATATATATAATCTTGTTACACTATAATCACCCTAATATAAAAAGCCTATTTATAATAATATTTTAAAAGTACAAGTCAACTAAAATATATGAAATTCACTTGGGGGATGGGAAGACAGTGTCAGCTCAGGGGGTTCATGACCCAAAAAAGCTGTCTTATCTTAATCTACTCGAAAACTCACAGGTTTATGGCAGTTCAGGGGAGTACCGGTGGGTGGCGTGTGCTTAATTATGACTAATTATTGTCCCCAAACACAAAAGAGGCTGGCTGATCATTATTAATTTTCATCTCAAATATGAACTTGTGATTTTGGCAGGATTTCAAGAAGTTCCGATTATCCTGGTCATTTGTTCAATCAGTACATTGGGGTCAGACTGACATCAGCAAGCAGGATGCAATGCTGTGCACAATACTGGATAAAGAATTGTAGAAGTACTTTTTTACAAATCAAAGGATAAAGTAGTAAAGACACATTTAAAATAACTTCCTCTGGTCTTAGGAATTTGAAACCAAAATTGGTATTCTAATTTTTTTAAATAAAATGTCTGTAGAGTAAATTTGTGAACATATTTTATTAAGAATATAGAAAAGGGTCATATAGTCTTCTTTGACATTGTATCATAAATAGCAAGATATATTTGTTCATATTGTCTCTGTGAAATCAGTGTATTGAACCAATTTTCACTACTCAACAATACTACTGTTTTTATATTTTTTAACTCATTTTTTCCACTATTTGGCATCAAACCTAGGGCTTCACACATTTCTAGGTTAGAGAGCATTTGTTATGAATCTGAAATCTCAATGGGAACACAACTATATTATAAAGCTTCTATGTTAATTTCACCTAATTATTTTTCAATTCTCTCTTTTACTTTTTGAAATTATAATGTAATGTAATAATTTTTTTTAACATTTTCTTCCTCCAAATTTCTTCATATACTCCTACTTGATCTTTAAAAAGCATTGTCTTTTTTAAAAGTCCCCCACTTGTGTGTGTTTGTGTGTGTGTGTGTGTAATTTTCTATATACATGAGTTGGAAGTAAGGTTGTGTCTCCTAGGAATGTCAGATGTCTCATCAACATGACTAACTAAACATGAGCTATTGTGGGACAATCTTTTATTACACTGTGAAGATGTATCTTTGCCAAGGCACCTTCTGAATAGTTTAATAAAAATCTGAGTAGACAACAGCTAGGCAAGAGAGAGCAACTGGGCATTGATAGGAACAGTGGAAAGAAGAGAGGCTGAATTGGCTAGCCAGGCACAGAGGAAGTGAGATGAACAGTACTGAGCACAGGGCTGAGCCATGTGGCAGAATAAAGATTAAAATAAACGGGATAATTTAAATTTCAAGAGCTACTTGGAAACCCATCTAAGATCAAGATTTTATACCTAATAAAAAATCTTCATGTCCTTATTTGCGAGCCAGCATTCCAAAGAAAGCCTGGGTGCAATGAGATAAATGAGTACAACAGCAGACATGCCTTCAGAGTAAACAGAGAACTCAGGCCACTGAGGGAGGATGACATCATAAGAAATAATTTTCCCAGGGAAGAGGATAGCAACAAGTTATCCAACACCAAATGCCAAGACTGAAAATGGAACTATTTCATATTTCATAATTTAAAAAACCAATGATCTTTTCAAATACACTTCACTTCATTTTTAATAAGAATTATGTGTGGGGGGCCAAAAAGTTATGTCTATTTCCAGGAAGCTTGCCTCTGGACTCACCTACATTTAAAAAGCCTAGAAAAACATTTGTGGAAGGGGAACTTGGAAAGGTCAGTCAGTCTGCAGGATCTTACTTTGCCACTGTAGACTTGAGGGAAAGAAAACCAAACATCAAAGACTTACTATTTTATAAATAACTTTGTTTGCTATGGATTTAAGACATTTTCCCATGCACTTGTGCATAGTCAGCCATATAGCTGCAAAGGGAAGTTAAAGCTAATCCCCACTATGTACCACAGATTCCACCTGCCTAGTTGTTGGCCCTGAGCTGCTTGAAGATAAATACCAGAACAAAAGAAGAGCGAAGACACTGGAAAGTCTGAAAAGTACAAACACCTCAAGTAGCTTCCATGTCTTCTTGCTAATTGTTGTCATGGAAGCAAGTAGACAGGGCAACATCTCTTTTACCAGGTAGCCTGCTTATAACAAGATTGGAGCAGAGTAAATAGAGTGAAAGCATGCACGCAAGCCCCAAAGTCTGTGCTAAAGCCAACAAACTTCAGACTTGTTTTCAAACATGGCCAAATAGTAATTGCTCTTTTCATTTTGCATAAAGGATAATATTAAACATCCTTTCATGAAGAAACACATCAGAATTATATGTTTTACTCAAACAATAATATCTTCTTCATTAATTATCTAAGACTGCACTGAACAAAGAGACTCATGTAAATGATTGACTAAAGAAGACAACACATTCTCTTGTCATTCTGATACATCTCTTAGGCCCTACATCTTGTATGGAAAACTTATTATTGAGGATAGACTCACACTCAGGGCCCACATCTGCTATATTGAATGAGAAGCAGAGATGCTTTGTTAAATGATAATCTAATAGTCAGTTTGTAGTCATATATTCAATAATTATAACTAAAATAATAGAACAAGAAAATTAATCTTCAAAGTTTAGAATAGCAAATCGTTTTCCATTCTATTCCAAATAGTAGTGGTATAATTCATTTATATCTGCACATTAAATTATGAACTACTGGTGGAATCTCCCATGAACAAATTCCCTTGAAATTCCTAGTAATTTTAAAGAAAACTGAGTAATGTTCAGGTTTGCTTTCCTAACTTCTGAGAACTGGAACTCTGCTGCCGCATTGTGTTTTATTCTCTGACCACTTCGATAAAGAATACAAAGAGGTAGGTCTGTACTTGCCGTTATTCAACGCAGATAAACATGGGCTTAGCAAATGTGTTCTGCTGCATATGATGGTCAGAAAACATCGTATGTGACTAACAGATAAATCCCTTCTCCACTAAAGGGAATTAATTACAGGGAAACGTAAGAAAAGAGCAGAGAAAAAGACTCAGAAGCCATGGTGTGTTCTTATAATAGTAGGAGTCCCTGAAGCCAAGTCACATCTCAATTACACAGAACCCAAAGATACACTTTTAGGTCCTGATAAATGAGCCTAGATCAAAAAGTTTTTTATCAAACATGTGCTCATTGGTGATGAGACACAAGGCTAAGAGCCTAGAACCTTGAAAAACACAGTCTCTAAACTAGTTGCTGCTCTGTATTAGTGATAATAAATGCTTTTATCTGAATAAAATTTACATTGTGAATTATGTTTTTTCCCTTGAACATATTTATTTTTCTCCCAACATAAAAAGCTAGCTATTCACTCCTGATAGGCATTTGTAGACCGTTTCTCTCTTCCACAAAACCTGATGAAATATCTGAGGAAAATACTGACAACAAAAATTTCCTAATAAAATAGCGAGATTCCTTCTGGTTGTCCTTGCAAGGAGATCTAGAAAACATTAAATACTTTGAATTCATACAGAACTTTAAAAATCATTTATGTTTATTGCTAACTACTAAATATTAATGTAATGTAAAAATGTCTATCTAAGGAAATCAAGTTGCAATTGCAGTAAGAACATAACGAATTAACATCAATAACAAAAATAAAAAACCTTAAAATGTAATGAAGGGACAAAAATATTAAGAATGCCCTTAATTATTGAGATGATCAAACAAACCCAGGATGTTATAAAAAGAATGTTCTGAGCAGAAAGAAAATACTCCTGTAACAAAATTATGACAGTAGAGACTGCACAGGGAAAATACAGGATTAGATGTCCAATTCAAGTTTATTTTCGGGATAATTAGAATTCCAAAGGAAGAAAATAAAAAAATCTTAAACAGATTTGCAAGAGAAATAATATAATTAAGTTTTTCAGAATTTAGGAATATGAAGCTCCAATTTAAAAAGCCAACTAAATTGTAGGGTAATGAAGCAAGATTACAACCAAGGATAATAATCTTCAAATAAGAGCTAAGAATGCAAAGAAAATTCTAAATCATCAGAGAACGAAAGAGGGTCATCCATAATTGATCAACAGTCAGGATGGTATCAGAATTCTTAACACATAATTAAAAGCTGGGTTTACTCTTCCTGAGGGGAAAATGCATGTTGGTTGGTGCTGTATGGAGCAAAGTGTGGAATGTGTTACTCGTTCTTATTAACAGTCATTGCACACTTTAATGATTTTCTTCATATTTTGTCTTTCAAGAATATTCTCAGGAAGTTACAATGCAATAGTGGAGGGAGAAGGAGACTTAACCTTGGGATTTAAGTACTGCTCAAATTCCATTTGGTATTATAATAAACACCCAGAGCCAGTTATTGGGGAAAAGCTGAAATGACATATAGAGAAACAAACCCTAGTCACTTCCCTCCCAATCAACTCCCCAGGCCTGTCTACAGGAATCTGCAAACTGAAAGTCTCTCCTTCCTCAGTTTAAAAGGGAATTTTCAGGCCACAGGGAAGAAATCTGTCTCCTCCAGTCTTGTCTTTGTTTTCTCCCAGTTATCTTCCTAGTTCAACTTTCCTAGTGCTAGCATTAAAGGCTTAAAAGCATGAGTTTCCCGAGTGCTGGAAGCAGGGACATGGGATCACAAATACTGGGATTAAAAGTGTGTGTCACTTCTACCTGGCTTTGTTAGGCCTTGAACTTACAGAGATCCAGATGGATCTCTGCCTTCCAAATGATGGGATTAAAGGGGTGAGTGACTAATGCCTGACTTTCATGGCTTGGCTCTGTGGGTAGCTCTGTCCTGTGATATTTCAGACTAGTTGAATTAAATATATTGTATGTCACACACTGAAGAAATGACTCAACAGTTAAAGCCCTTGTCAATCAAGCAAGAGGGGACACTGACTCAGAACCCACATAAATGGGTGGAAGACAATGGTGTCTCACTTGTAAATCTAGCCTCAAAATTCAGAGGCAGGTTCCCAGAAGGAAGCCATCTAATGAAACTATCTATACTGGTGAAATGTGCCCTGTGTGCCCACATGCTTCATGCATATACACTTGCATGTGTACCTGTTCACACATATGAACACACACAATATACCCCCACAAAAAACCAGGCCTTTCCCAGAGAAATTATATGACTCATATTCTTATATTTGTGATAGTAATATCTCTGGGTCTTCAGAAATATGTGTTTGATAAAACAATTGTTTAGCTGTGAACCTTGGTTCACAAAGCACAGGTTAATGATACTATTTGGGTGTTTATACCAGGAAGACAAGCAATGTAATTTGAGCTGAAGACTTGGAGTGACCTGACATCAGTCAATATACAGACGAAGACCATGAACATATATGACTATAATCAATCAGGATTATAAAATGCAGAGCCTCAGTAACAACTGAATAATAGAGCTCAGTGATCTCCTGTGGCTGCCAATACTGTACGTCTACTGACATATATCATACCTTAAGGGTAACACACTCCAACCCCACAGAGAGAAGATAAAAGTTATGTATTTGATGTCCCTTGGGCTCCAGTCTAGGAACTCTGTTCTTTGACAGATATTAGTTTGTATCTTTTTTTCTGTCATGTCATTATGACAAGTAAAATAGCTTTCAGTGAATGTTATTAGTACTAACAAATTATCAAAAGTGAGAGTTGTTTTGAGAGCCTTCCAAAGTTATAATTGATGTCAAGAATGAGAGCTGTTCTGTGGAGCACTGCTCTCCCACCAAACATTGAAATTGGTTTACCAAATAACAGAAAATAGTCTATGCACAATGAGGAAATAAACTTGAAAATAGTGGGTGAGAGATCATGGAATAAGGCATGCAACCAATGTCGGTGAGCCGAATTCCCCTGAGAAGATGGATGGTCCCCAGAGGTTCACTGTTCTTCCTCCACTGTCAGACCAAAGCAGGAAGGATGAGAGGCAGGCAAATTCACTAAAAATGGAGAATAACTATGAAACTTTCAGCATGTAATTATTTTCATCTTTAACAAATGATATATTTAAATTTATATAAAATAACCATTGGAATTCATTCAGTATGATTTATTATCAATACATATTGGATTTATAGACCCATATACTTCGAGTCATATAAATTTCTCAAAGAAAAAAAAAGTCATGAATACAAAAGTGTAAAGAAGCCAGAACTACAGTATTTTCCCAGTTCCAGTAGTGTTTTAACCTTAAAAAACAAACAAGCAAACAAAAGAACAAGACATGGAGGCTCAACTGAACTTTATTTCTCAATATAATAATTTTTTTAAATTTCCAGAAACATTTATTTAATTTTAGCCAATAAGTTTTTAATGTAATAAACATTTGCAGTATTTTTTAATTATGAATAAAGAAGTCATATTTTCTATCCTTGTATATCCTTATTCAAGGTCCCTTCCCCCTCCTACCACATCAGGTCATTCTCTCTTCTCCACATCTCCCCATCCCCTCCATGGGCAGGCAGTCCCAAGGTTCCAATATTGCTTAGTTCAGCCTCCACTCCTGACAAATCCAGTTTTCTCCCATTTCTGCTGCACAATTGTTATAAGATTTTAAATCATAGGTATGGGGAGGGGCACACAATCCATCCCAATAAATAAGTTTGGAGTCTTACGACCTTTACAGTGTTAAATGTGAGAGTTGTTTATTGACATATGTAGGAAAACCCAAAGTGTCTCTGATTAGGCTACTCCCCATATTTAAAATGTTTTTCCAGGGACGAGTGCTCTTGGAAACTTCCTACAAAAGATACCACACGTTCCAAGCATGACCTCACACTTTAAGATAGCAGCATTTCCTTCAGGCAATATGTAGGATAGAATTTGATATACATTTTCTCCCTAGGTTGTTGAACAGAACTTCAAACTAGTCCAGTGTTTCCTCTGGTTTCCTCTATCAGCTCATTTCTCAGGAAGAACTAGTCTTTAAAAGTTGATCACAAGGTTGGAGACATGGCTCTATAATTAAGAGTACTTATTGTTCCTACAGGTACTTGAGTTTGGTTTCCAATACTCACATAGCAGGTCACAACAATCTGTGTCTCCAGTTCTAAGGGATCTGTTGCTCTCTTCTGCACTCTATGGATATAGCACATGCATAGTTAGTTTATATACATATAGGCAGGCAACACACTCAGACACGTAACATAAACATAAAGAACATTATAGAAGTGTTAGTCAGATGATATGGATTAATTGATGGTGTTATAAAAAATTAGTAAAGGTTAATGTAATTGTGTCTCTATGGCCTCCAATCTTCTCACTCACCATCTCTCTAATCCTTCACTTTACATTTAGTCAAATTGTTCAATATAATATGCTTTAATAAACAGCCTCCCTCAAATTTCAGAATTCTGTGAGTTAAAGGTTATGAAGGCATTGGAGTATAAGCAACTCCACACTCTATAAGAAACAAGCAGAGAGAGATTGCAGAAGAGGCCATAAAGGAGCATAGCAAGCCAATAGAGACCTAGAGATACGCCAGAAACAGAAAAGGAAGGTCTGTCTGTGGCCAGCAGATGAGAAAGGCATGGACTTCCAAGCTTCAACAACTTGATTTCAGAATTCCCTCTCCCAGAACTGTGAGAAAATTCCTTTCTATTGTTTTAAGTCACACTTCTTGCTACAACAGCTGCAGATATCCTAAGTAGCTTCTACAGCTTCATCACTTTGGCTTCTGTGCTCTCAGTGGAGGCGTCAGCTAGGTTCCTGGCTTAGGGAAATTGCATGCAATGTTATACTGGTGAATATATTCTTTCTAATATCCACCTGGCTTTACCAGTTCTCTCATGAAGTACAACCTACTGATGTAAATGTTCCCTGAGTTAGAACTGCAATTTCCAAGCACCTCTCTCTTCTGTTTGATTTCCCTCCCAGGGTGTAGCTCCTATCTTTTGTTTTACTTAACAAATGTGCTTATTATCTGACTCTGTCAATGGCAACACAAACAAGAGTAGTGCTCCCGGTCTCTTTATCACTCCTGGGTCCCCAGTGCATATATTATATGCCACAGGAAGCTCTGGATATATATTTGAAGAATGCATTCAAAGACAGGGAATTCGTATCATTGTGACAGTCTCTCCTCTTGAATTAGACCAGTGTCTCAAGACTTACATCTCATACTCCTACTTTAGAAAACTTTTTTTCCAGTAAGTTTTATTGTTGTAATACAGTCTATTTCTTTTTTGTGATCTTACTCAAATAAAATTTTAATGCTTTTGTTATGAGATGCCATATTTTTATTATTTCAATGCTTATTTTGCATTTTCTATTCTACTTTGTACATTTTATTTTTAAAGTAGGTTTTATGGATCAGCACATCATCTTTACAGCCTTTACCTACAACTTTCTGCTGTTTATGACTAGTTTGATTTTTATCTCATTATTTACATTTTATGCAAATAAACAAGTGTTAGAGGATTTGAGGGTATAAACTCTGGAATCACTGAATGGAGGTGTGCAGCTTCCTTTGGCATTCAATGGAGAAGAGGCTCTGTGGAAGTTATCTAATTTTGTTGCCCATAAAAATTATAACAAAATTAATGTCTCATATGTAAGATTCTTATTTTAAAACAGATGGATGCATTTCAGGTTTAGGTACATAAGTACTGTTCCTTTGCATAGAGAGAGAATTTAAGCTCTAAAGAGATTTCTTACAGAATGATAATGTTTTTGGCTAGCTTTTTTTCTTCTTTTATAATGAAATGCATATAGTATGGGTACAAATGAACGATTAAATTGCCAATTTTTTTAAAGCTGATTTATTTGGGGGAATCTAAAACATGTAAAGTTCCTGTCAATACTACATGTACCTTCATTGGAACAATATGATCAATAGTCTCAAGTTAATAGACTAGTGCCAACTATGGATGGAGAGAGATCTCTAAGTTTAAGCTTTCAAAGCAGAAACACCTGAGTTGTGTACTCTGAAATGAAAGAGGAGGGGGACAAGAATTTTACACCACAAGATGTAATATAAAAAAAAAACTTGTGCATTCCTAACAAGTCTTATTGATGTAGTCAATATTTGTACCCAGTTTGACATGCTACAATAAGACCCATGGTAGGTTTTAGATTAAATAAAAAGAAAAGCAGAATCTATTCAAAAGAGACTACATTTATCTAAATCAGTTAAGATATTCTGCCCTGCAGTGACCTTCACAGAGTTTGGAGAACTACAGCTTGTGTGAAACTTTCTTTTCTTTAAATACTTGAAGTTCTTTGGAAAGATCTCTACGTTTCTCATTATAATCGCGTATGCAAGATTTTGTTTCAATGACTTCACGTACTTGCTGTTATTATGCATTTTCCCTCCACCACCACAAGCTAATCTTACGCTTTACAGAAAGCTAAGATTATCCTAGAAATGTCAGCTTCTTTCCCTTGATGATCATTACTCAAAACAACAGCTTTTTAAAAACCCATTGTCCTGACATCTATGAAGAGGAACATTCTTCAGATGACTAGAATCAATCAACATAATGGAATATGTAATGTTCAACATCTGTAGAAATGCTTAAGGATAAGGCAAGGTAGAAAGTGTCTGTAAACTAATTTTTTCTTTTTTTTTGAAAAAGACCTAGGTTTGAGTTTTATCTCTTCCATAATATGTAATATAATATATAATAATATAGATTACAGTGCAGCATACTAGGTTTTTGAGAAAGTGTTTCATATATTGTCTTCTTGTCCAAAACATTCTGTATAATTTTATCACAAATAAGTTTTTATATATTTAAAAATTCCAAGCTTGGGTCTCACTCAGTTGCTCAATCTAACTTTAGACACCCAGGACATGCAACCTTTCCGTATCAACCATTAAATTCCTAGAACTCTACACTAGCCTAATTTTAGCTAATTTATTTTAGTACTTAGTATATTAAACATATGAAATGTTCTTCTTATAAAAAATCTAAAAGGTGGATCTTTTTTTAAAATTTGCTTTGAGATTATAATTACATCTCCTTTTTCCTCTCTAATACCTGCCATATACTCCCCCTACCTTCTTTCAAATTCAAGGCCTCTTTCTTGAATTGTTCATATATATATAGGTGTGTATGCTTAAATATAAACTGCTAGCCTATATATAATTGTGTCTCATAGAAATTTCAGAAGGTACTGCCATGAAATCTTACCAATATGGTTGCCTAAACATGACTTGAACAGAGATTATATCAATAGATATGCTAACTTGGAAAGGGGAAATCTCAGCTCTAGGCAAAGACCCAGACAACAAAGGCATGTCACGAAGAGCAAGAGGAATAGTCTTAACCAGGGAAGATTATTCCTGCTGTTACCCAAGTCAGCCCCCAAACCATACACAGTGAATTTTAGCTATGTTTATTTGCTGAGGAAACAAAAACAAAAACTTTTATCACTTTATGTACTCAAGGCCCCAGAAAGGACAAGAGGGTATGGCATAAGTTGATTCTAGAATGTCCCCCAAAGCATGTGCATTGAAGGCTTGGGTCTCAGCTGTGAGGACCACTGAGAAATAATGGAATGCTTAGGTGATGGAGCATATCTAGTATTGGATTGTGGTGGGATATTACTTTGAATGGTGTATTGCTGCTCCAAGCTCTTGCTCCTGGATCAGATTCCTATCACAATGATGTGGGCACCTTAGTTTCCCCACATGCTCCTGACCCATGATGTTCTGCTTGATTCCACAACCAGAGCAAAGGAGCCAAGCACCCAGGATTAAAACTGCAGGCCAACATAAGCTTTCATTCTTTTAAATTGTTGTTTTCAAGCATTTTATCTCTGAACTGGATAGCTGGCAAGCATGGATTAGTTAAAGGTCAGGAATATACTAAACCAAAGTGAAGAAATAAACTTGCCAGGATTCACACTACTATCCAGTAGTAAAGGGTCAGTAGAGGCTGAAGAAACCTTGGCTCAAGGCTTCACAATAGCTTAGTATTATTTCTCTGAATACAAGCTGAGTGAAGATTGTAGCTCTGTGCAAGACCAAGAGCACCCAAGTCTTGATTCACCTCCATCAGAGTGTGAAGTATTGAGTAAAGCCCTACTTTAAGTATGGGAGAGAGTAAACTGCTTTCCCTTATAAGGCAAGCCAGGCAAATCTTCTGTAACTGCATGTTTAGTGACAAATGTACATGCATATATTTCTCAAGCAAGACATCTCTCCATGAATATAAATTGACATAAAACACAGAAGTTGTTTTTCTTGTTAGCTCATGTTTAGGCAGTCATGTTGCTGAAATTTTGTGGGTGTCAATTCTGCCATTACTGGGAAACACTGTCAATTGTTTACCTAATACTGAATGATCAGTCATGAAAACATAAATAAGTGTAATAATATACAGACTGAGAAAGCTATATTTTGGTATATAAATACAGAGATATGCATGCATAATAATTATAAAAATAGGCCATGTATTTGAAAGAGAGTAAAGATAGATATATATTGTAATCTGAAAAATAAAAAATAATAATAAAACCCTCAAAGAACAAAAGTAATAATGATATTGTGGAAGATAGAAGTATTAAGTTTGGGATACTTTCTGTCTAAATTACAAACACAAAGTCATGTAAACCAATATTGAAATCAATAGCCTGTAAGAAGTAATTTTTTTCAGTAACATATATCTATATGCTTCCTGGAAATACTAGGTTTTTGTTTCTTAATCTACCATTGTTTTCCCAATATTAAAATGATCTTTCTGCTAGAAGATTCATTGCAATTATATTTTATTCACTGTGATGTTTCATATGTCTCTAAACATAAATTTCAAGAGCCAGATTCCGTAGAAAGACTGCTAAAGCTACTAACATTCCACTCAGCCACAGACTATAGATAACAAAAGCTTAAGTTTAATAAAGGCAAAACCATCAAGGCAGAAGCCAAATGAGGCTGGTTAGGGTATACATTTATGTGTACAATCCAGTTGCTTGTAAAGTTTGACTGATACAGCCGTATGGAAGCCAGTACAGAAATTTCTCAAGCCTGAAAACATACCTAAAATTGAACCCACTGTGCCTCATCTAGGCACATACCTTAATAGTATATAATTCACAGTAAGAAGATGCTACTCATAAATGCTCATCAATAGAACAATGGAAAAAGAAAATGTAGTATGACACTGTGAAGTTTGTAGAGAAACTGCACAATGTTGTTAGACAACAAATTACCTTTAATTTATATTTTACATTTTAATAAATATAAAGACACATTCTTTGAAAAGTATCAACACTGCACTCTTCTGTAGACTTTCAGGTAACTGAGTCATACATGTTATAGAGGCAAACCCAATAAGACAAAAGCTAGACAAAGCTAGTTACTTTATCTATAAATATAAGTGGTCATAACTTATGAGTTGAAGCACATGATATTTATACTTCCTTATGGTGTACTTAACTGTGGTGTTGTCATGCACCTTCTCATTTAGAAATAACATCCTCTTTTAGTTATTCATGACATTGTGTTTATCACTTAACAGCTGAACCTAACTGGAATTTTATTTTACTTTGGCAGTAGATAAAAGACAAGTGTAATTATCACTTTCAAAATAAAGGTACTAACTCTTGACCTACATATTACAACTATGGCTAGAAGTGTTTATGTTTGCTGGACTTTAAGAAAATAGATTGCTTAAGCTTTCAAATAATTGTGACTCATTATAATATTTTAAACTTGTAATAAAAATTAAAATAGTTAACAGGAGAAAATGCATGTTAGATACAAAATAAACAAATATGTTGATGGTAAATGAATCATGGGCTCAAAATCTTTAAAATTTTCAAGTTTTAGCCATTACCTATAAATTAAGTGAATTTATTAATAAACAGATTTCTTCTGTTACAAGTTTCTTTTGTGTATTAGATTGATCTTTTAATTCATTTGTTTGTTTGCAAAGTAACTGATGAATTAAATACAAAATAATCAGGGTCTACTCTTGAATCTTCATTTTTACCTTCACATACTGTCCAAACATTTCTGTGAGGAGTATAAAATTTCACTACCCGTATTTACTTTGCTTCTGACCTAACATATACTTTGCTTCTGACTACTATATACTTTTGCTACTAACAAATATTATTTTCAGCTTATGTCACTTATTTAAAAGTGGTCAGCTCATTATCTCAAGATGAGTGGGGATAAACAAGGTAAGGCATCATAGTGTCATCAAATAAGATACAATTGGCCCACTGAAATAGATGCTCTGAATTTTGTATGGTTTCAGCCCTAGATGAAGAGCTACAGGCAATTAATGGCTGTTGAGAAATAGTAAGTCTGCTTTTGGGACCAACTCCCTGAGATGTGACTCAATCACAAGCAGTTAAATCTAAACACATATACATATGATCAATAAAGAATTCAATAGATTATGTTTATAAATTTACAGGTATAAATATATATTCAGCATTAATAATTACAGAGTAAGAGGCCATGATTTTGAGATGATGTATAAAGTACATACCCCAAAAGATTTGGAAACAAAAGGAAGAGTAGAGAGATGATGTAAATATAATACTTGCATGAAATTATCAAAAATTAAATCAATATTTTAAAATATATCTTAGAAAATTAGCAATAAAATGAGAAACTAGTAGGTAAATAGTTTTCTGTAATAGATCCTGTAGATCTTTAATTCTTTTATCCTATGAAAGCAGTAAATACATGCTTATTTCATAAAATTTTAATGTAAGGCATAAAATAATTTTACCATATGCACATCTTAAACTTTATATCAGCTAAAATTACACAGGAAAAACTAGCTTTGTATGAAATTAAAATAATCCATTGATACAAATGGCATTTAGAGAGTTTAAATCTACTTTTCCATTTTCTTGTAAACAGATGAAGCAATGCTTATTTCGGTCATAGAGATGTCAATATAGATAATTGTTGCCAGGGCCAATGACCTGAGTTCAGTCACCAGGACACATGATAGAAGGTGAGAAGGGATTCCCTTGAGACCTTTTTTGACCTTCCATAAGTGTACCATGGCATGCTCACACCTCTATATATACATGATAATAATTGTTATTAGTAATAATAATTTAAAATATAAAAATCACTTTAATGTTCATTTGGATGAGTCAAGTCCTATGAACTAGATCATTAACCATATCCATATTGCTTATGCTGTGGGGAAACTAAACACCATAGGGTGCTATAGACATATACTAGATCACCTAGTGGAAAGGTAATAAGTTGACTATATTTAATGATATAAAAAAGTTACTGTATATAATTTTACTCTTATATATATTTTTTAAACACAGATGAAAGAAACATTTACATTCATTGTAGGGGTAAGATGATGTTCCTGTTGGATTATTGTGTTCTAGGCAACAAGGGAAAGGGTTAATATACTAAAATAAATTACTTTATTCAGTGACATCTCACATATGGTTCACATGAATCAACATCTTTGCTTTTAAGAGAATGCCCATTTATCTAAACCTGTGCAGTGTGTTATGATGAACAAAAAGAGGAAATGATGTTCTGTCAAACATTTTCACAGACCATTCTCTGCTTGTTCTTTGTTTGGTTTTGTTTGATTTGGTCATTCGTTTGTTTTGGCTGTCACTATTCAATGCATTAGGAAGGTCTGGGGTAAAAAATTAATCTACACTGTTTTTTATTTTGTTATCATCCATTTTGACATTTGCAATTAAAATTTAAAAATCTTAGCTACAATGTTCTAATCAAACTTTTCAACCAGCTGGATAAATTTTGATAAACTTAACCAAGGTATTGAGCATAATTTATTCATTTATGTGTTAACTCTAGATTCTTAGTCATGCCTAGAAATTGAACTTAGCAAAATGTATTTGCTATTTTACTATTAAATAATAAAAAGTTGTTAGGACCCCACTTTCAGAGGTTTCTCTTTCCTCTAGTAAATATACTGTGTAAAAATATTAGTTTTTTTTCAGTAAATGTTTCTGTGAAAACTGGTCTTTTTATAATCACCAGTGAAATGAAAAAAGTAACCTCTTGACATTTCCAACATCAATCTTGATTTATTTGTCTAATATAGTAGCATGGTTATACCCATGAGCACAATAAACTTTTTGTTAAACTCACTTGCCATTTTTTTAAAGCTTAACTTTTTTCTGTGTACCTCTTTTATTGAAATGAAGAACAACCAAATGTCAAACAATCTGTTTCTATTATAAGACTGCTATCTACATGCTGTTTGCAAAGTAAATATAAAACATATTATTTGAAATCTACTGCATAAAATGTCCACCATTTTTGTCAGTAGCTACAATTAAAATAGAGATCAAAATGCAAACTATTCATGACTAAATAATTTACTTTAATGAAATGTATACGATGCCCTATGCAGATGACTCAGTCAGTAAAACATTTGGTTTGCAAACATGAGGACCTGCGTTTAATACCCAGAACCCTAATTAAAGTAATTGACAAGTGCCTTAGTTAGGGTCCCTATTGCTGTGAAGAGACACCATGGAAACTTAAAAAGGAAAGCATTTAATTGGGACTAGCTTACAGTTCAGAGACATAGTCCATTATCTTCATGTCAAGAATCATGGTGTTATAAATGTAGACATGGTGCTAGAATAGTATGTTATCAGTTCTACATCTGGATACTCAGGCAACAGGCAGAGTCAGTGAGCCACTAGGCTGGACTTGAGTTTCTGAAACATCAAAGGCCATCCCCTTGTGACACCCCTTCTCCAATAAAGCCACACCTCCTAATAGTGCCACTTTCTATGAACCTGGGGCCCAATTTCTTTTTTTTTTTTTTACTATCATTTTTTTTATTATAGGTCTCTTTATATATATTATAAAAATACATTTCACATATTAAGAAACATTTTAAGCCATAAATCATGTAATATACAGGGTAGATACACAAGTAATAGACATCAGAAACATATTTGGCTTTTGCATAGGATGGTAGTATAGAGATTGTGTCCATATGACCCAGTGAAAGACAAGAGAAATAAATAAGAGTTTGCGTCTATGAGACCCAATGCAAGAAGAAAGTTCCAATAAGTAGTAATAAATTCTATTTTAAAAAATAAAAGCAATTAAGACTATTGCAAATATACCAAGAAAATAATTCTAAAACAAGTATACATGGAGAAATAAAAGAGCTATTCAGCAAATTAGAAACATAAATAGATAAAATAAGCTGAACACATCTATAGCCACATGTTGTCTTGGTGAAAGGAAGGACAGAGAAAGTTGACTCCAAATGTAAACCACGTGGTCTTACTGAGAAAAGCCTGATGGCCTTTTATCTCTCCATGCTCCATGACATGGTAGATTGTAGCCAAGGTCATTAAGATAAAAGAACATCTGTTGAAAACAGTTACCCAATAGGTCTGATTTCAGAGAAGAATTACTACTCTAAGGCCTAAACTCAGCCTGCCATAACACCAGGGTGATAAACTGCCTTAAGAAAAAATTCTTGGATGTTTGTTTTGGGGCCCTGACAGTTCCCCTTGATTGCAGGGGTGAGTTGGTATGGTTTAGAGTTATGGAGCAAGTTCAAAAAAAAAAAGTAAGCTTAATTTATTTTTAGGAAGGGGGAAGCCTTATATACTCTCCATTCACTAGGGGGAAGGGTTATGATTTTCTGTTATTTGTTGCTGCAGTGTGGTCATCTCTCGTTTGTCATCAGATTCCTTGCTGGTTTATGAGGAAGTGCCCACTCAAAGGGTCAAGGGGCCCTCATGGCCTACGAGAAAGTGCTTTGAGCACATGCTTTAAGGCACCGGTTGTAACCAGTTTCAATTGGCTGAGGCCAACTGGCACTCGGTCCCTTAGAATCATTCAGAGCCTATACATTGCACAATTGGACATTTAGGGATTGTACCATGATAAACTGAAAAAGTATTGATTATGGGAACTAGATTAGGTTCAGAGGGATGAGGATATTGCTAGACTTACACTTGGTGTTTTTGAACTGGCTTTATGACCTGGGATTAGATAACTGAGTCAACACCAATTCATGGATCAATGACTTAGCCAACATGTACCAGGAGAATCATGGTGGTCTGTTCCCTGAATATTCTGTGGAATATCTCACATTCACAACTGCATCCGCAAAGCAAGGTTTGTAATATCAGTAGATTTTTAAACTCTTCACCATTCTCAGTTGTGGGTTTGCTTTTTCCTCTTCTAAAGCACCTTGGAGACATTGTCTACCTAGAATACTAAAGACCACAGGATGTATTAAATGGAGTATATAAAGCTGATAGAATAACCTGCCAGATTTATAGAACACAAAGATACCTATGTAATTTTGGTCAGAATATGCTGTGCTTCCCCCCACTTCCAGAAATCTGGTAGAGTGAGATGATATCCAACAGTTGTGGAAATGTGTCTAACACAGACTCAGCAACAGGAAAGACTGATAAAGAGTTCAGAAGCCTATGCACTTGACAACTTCAGTCTCCAATAACTAAGAAAAAAGGTGCTTCAGCACTTGTCTTTCACTTTCTCTTCCCAACAACAGAAATTTTGCTTATACTATGAGTAGTACATTTGTTTAATTTTAAATAAGTTGTAGAATTGTATTTTATTCTCATGCTTGCAATTAATTTACTTTTAATTATTTTATAAGGTATCAGGTTATCATGTGTCATTTTAATTCATATTTACTTTCTATTGATTTTTCCAAAACACCTTCATATTTCACTTCTTTGTTTCCCTCATTTCTACCTTAACTTTTCCATCAACATTATTCACTCAACCATTTTCATGTCACTTACGATTTATTACATTCACACTTCCTTATTTTCTTTTACCATGTATGTTTTTTCTGGATTTGGGGGCAATAAACATTCTATTATTTAAAATATACATATACAAAAAAATTTATCAGTCAGTAGTTTCATACTTCTAAGTCAAATACCTGTAGGAAAATAAACTATATAATGCATATATGCATATATGATCATATATGTATAATATCAGTAGGTTAATGCATATGTATATATATAGAGAGAGAGAGCCAATATCCATATATATTTGAAAGTAAGAATCAATATAATAGAGAAAATAAGTGTTATTTATCTTTCTGATAATATATATTTTATTGTAATATCTTATTGTTTTATCCATTTTTTTTTCCATTATTTGGTGTTTTTACATCATACACCCCATCAAACTCAGATATCAGACCTTTCCCTATCATCCCGACTCTTATGATCTCCCCATTTACAAAACCACCCATTCATGCTGTTCATTTGCTTACTTAAGCATAATTAATCTTCCTGTGGCCAGACCTTTAAGAACACATGTCTTTCCTTATCCACCCCTCTGCCAGAAGCCATCAATTCAGAAGTGAGGCATTGTGACACTTAGCTATGTTCTAGTCTTGAGTTCTTGTGTACAATGACATCTCTCTCTCTCTTTCTTTATATATATATATATATGTATTTCTATACATATATATATATATTTAAAGTCCACTAATAAGTGAGTACATCCCCTGCTTCTTTTTCTGGGATTATGATACCTCGCTCAGGAAGATATTCTCCATATCTACCCATTTGCATGTAAATTTTAGAGTACCAATTTTCCTTACTGCTGAGTAGTACTCCATTGTGTAGATGTACCACAGCTTGTTAATACATTCCTCAGTAGAGGGACATCTACCTTGTTTCCAGGTTCTTGGTTTCACAAATAATGCTGCTATAAACATAGTTGAGCTAATGCTTTAGAGGTGTGCATTTTTAGGGTATATGCCTATGAGTGGTATTGCTGGGTCCATGAGGAGACTGATTCTCAGTTTTCTGAGAAACTGCCATACTGCATTCCAAAGTGGTTGAACAAATTTACACTCCCACCAACAATGGAGAAGTGCTCCCCTTGCTCCACATCCTCTCCAGCATAGGCTGTCATCTGTGTTTTTAATCTTGGCTATTCTGACAGATGTAAAGTGGTATCTCAAAGTTGTTTTAATTAGCATTTCTCTGATGGCTAAAGATGTTGAGCACTTTTTCATGTGCCTTTCAGCCATTTGTAATTCTTCTGCTGAGAAGTCCCTTTTTAATTCTAAACCCCATTTTTTAATTGGGTTTTGAAGGGTTTGGGGCTCTAGTTTTTTGAGTTCCCTATATATTTTAGAGATCAATCCTCTGTCACTTTGTAGGGTTGGTAAGAATCTTTTTCCATTCTGTAGGCTGTCGATTTGTCTTATTAACTGTGTCTTTGGCCTTACAGAACTTCTCAGTTTCAGGAGGTCGCATTTATTGATTGTTGTTTTTAGTGTCTATGCTACTGGTTTTATATTTATGAAGTGGTCACCAGTGCCAATGTATTGCAATGTATTTCCCACTTTCTTTTCTATCAAGTTCAGTGTAGCTGGTTTTATGTTGAGGTCTTTTATCCACTTAGATTTTAGTTTTGTTCAAGGTTATAGGTTTGGATCTATTTTTATTTTTCTACACGCTGCCATCCACTTATGCCACCACCATTTGTTGAAGATACTATCATTTTTCACTGGATATATTTGGCCTGTTTGCCAAATATCAAGTGTTCAAAAGTATGTGGGTTAATGGCTTGGTCTTCAATTCGATTCCATTAATCCACAAGTTTTTAATGCTATTACCAAGCTGTTTTTATTACTGTGACTCTATAGTATATTTTGAAGTCAGAGATGGTGATACTTCCTAAAGTTCTTTTGTTGAGCAAAATTATTTTGACAATCCTGGCTTTCCTGTTATTCCAAATAAAATTGAGAATTGTTCTTTCAAAGTCTGTAAAAAATTGTGTTGGGATTTTTATGGGAAGTGCATTGAATCGGTAGATTGCTTTTGGTAGAATTGTCATTTTTACTATTTTGATCCTACCCATCCAGGAACATGTGAGATCTTTCCATTTTCTGATATCCTCTTCAATTTCTTTCCTCAGTGATTTAATGTTTTTGTCAAATAGATCTGTTACTTCTTGGTTACAGTTATAACTTAGTTATTGTTCCTCCAAGGTATTTAATGCTATCTGCAGCTAATATAAAAGGAAAAGATGTTTCCCTTATTTCTTTTTCGTCCCTTTGATCTTTAGTATATAGGAGGGCTACTAATTTCTTTGTGTTTATCTTGTATTCCACTACATTGCTTAAGGTGTTTATCAGCTGTAGAAGTTCCCTGGTAGAATTTTGTGGATCACTTATGTATACAGTCATATCATGTGCAAATAGACATAATTTGACCTCTTCCTTTCCAATTTGTATCCTCTTAATCTCCTTTTGTTCTCCTATTGCTTCAGCTAAAACTTCAAGAACTATATTGAATAGATAAGGGGAAAACAGACAGACTTGTCTAGTTCCTGATTCTAAAGGGATTGCTTTGACTTTTTCTCCATTTAGTTTGATGTTGGCCATCAGCTTTTTGTAAATCACCTTTACTAAATTTAGGTATTTTCCCTGTACTCCTGCTCTCTCCAGGACTTTTATCATGAAGGCATGCTGGATTTTTGTCAAAGGCTTTTTCAGCGTCTAAGGAAACGATCATGTGTTTTTGGTTTTTTTTTTGTTTTTTGTTTTCCTTATGTTGAACCATGCCTGCATTTCTGGGATGAAGCCTACTTGATTGTGGTGGATGATATTTTTCATATGTATTGTATGTGGTTTGCCAGAATTGTGTTGAGAATTTTTGCATCAATGTTCATGAGAAAAATTGATCTGCAATTCTCTTTCTTTGTTGTGTCTTTGAGTGGCTTGGGTATCAGGGTTATTGTGGCCTCATAAAAAGAGTTTGGCTATGTTCCTTCATTTTCTACTGTATAGAACATTTTGAGGAATATTGGTATTAGCTCTTCTTTGAATATCTGGTAGAACTCTGCCCTGAAAAAAAATCGGGGACTGGGAGATTTTTTATTTGGGAGACTTTTAATGACAGCTTCAATTTCTTTTGGTGTTATAGGACTGTTAGGTCTTTAATCTGGTCTTGATTTAATTTTGGTAAATGGTACCTGTCCAGAAACCTGTCCAGTTCTTCTAGGTTCTCTATATATGTGGAGTATAGATTTTCAAAGTATGACCTGATAATTCTCTGTATTTTCTGGGGGTCTGTTGTTATGTCCCCCTTTTCATTTCTGATTTTGTTGATTTGGATATCCTCTCTCTGCTTTTTGGTTAGTTTCAATAAGGGTTTATCTATCTTGCTAACCTTCTCAAAGAACCAACTATTTGATTCATTGATTCTTTGTATTGTTTTTTGTTTGTTTGTTTGTTTCAATTGTGTTGATTTCAGCTCTAAGTTTGATTATTTCCTGCTGTCTATTCTGTCTAGGTAAGTTTGCTTCTAATTGTTCTAGGGCCTCAGCTGTG
Organism: Sigmodon hispidus; assembly: GCA_004025045.1. NCBI lineage: Eukaryota > Metazoa > Chordata > Mammalia > Rodentia > Cricetidae > Sigmodon > Sigmodon hispidus. The sequence continues at coordinate 32,489 of PVIH01016970.1, forward strand.
CTGATAGTTCTTTTGTGTGGGATTTCTCTATGCTTTTCATGTAGGCATTTAGTGCTATGAATTTTCCCCTTAAGACTGCTTGGGGAATTTTGGGGTATGTTTTGTATTTATTTTTGTTGAATTCTAGGAAGTATTTGATTTCTTTCTTAATTTGTTTCTTGACCCAGAAGCAGTTCAGTTGAGTGATGTTTAGTTTCCATGGGTTGATAGGCTTTCTTGCTGTTGTTGAACTCTAACTTTATACCCTGGTGATCTGAAATAGCACAAGGTGTTATACACATTTTTTGGTACCTGTTGATATTTACTTTATGACCTAATATGTGGTCAGTTTTAGAGAAAGTTCCATGGGGTGCTGAGAAATATGTATATTCCTTTTTGTTTGGGTGGAGAGTTCAGAATATATCTACTAAGTCCATTTGGGTCATAACTTCTGCTAGGTCCCTTATTTCTCTGTTGAGAGTTTCTGTCTGGTTGACCTATCCAAGGGTAAAGTGTGTTAGCTTTGATATGGGGTTTAAGCTTTAGAAGTATTTCTTTTACATACGCAGGTGCCCTTGTGTTGGGGGCATAGATATCCAGGATTGAGATTTCATCCTGGTGAATTTTTTCTGAGATGAATAAGTAGTGACTTTCCTGCTCTCTTTCTATTGACTTTAGTTTAAAGTCTATTTTGTTACATATTAGAATGGCTATACCATCTTGTTTCTTAGGGCCATTTGATTGGAAAATCTTTTCTCAACCCTTTACTCCGAACCTGTGTCTGTCTTTAAAGCTGAGGTGCATTTCTTGTATGCAGCAGAAAGATGTGCTCAGAGAGTTGGCTGTTCTCATGAGGTCGCAGTTTTATGCCAGTCGTCACCTCTTGAGCTCTTACTTCTTAGCTGTGTACCCAGGGACTTGGCTGTTTCTCCACTGCTATTACACCAGCAGTGAACTAGGTGGGCTGTGTTCCCATTGAAGTCAAGAAGCAGTCTCAGGGTCTGGTTCAGGTGACAGAAGTCACCTGCTGACCTAGGATTTCCCCGCTGTGCACCTAGGAACTCCCTTGCTTACTTGCCACTACCATGCCTGTCCATCTCTGTGCAGAAGTGGAGTTTCTTACCTCAGAGGCATGCACCCAGGAACAAGGGACCCATCTGATCCCCAGCTGCTATCCTCCCAGCTGTGATGTAGGCAAGCAGTGGTCTGGGCTACTGCTGCTGTAGTGGAGAGGCAGATCCAGGCTCAAGGTCACGAATGGAAGTCCTGGGGCACAATTTCATCCAAATCACCACAGGTAATAGTGCACACTTGTAATCACAGTGTAGTGAAGCTAAAGCAGGGGGTCTGTGGGCTTTTGGCAAGCCTATTTAGCACAGTTGGTGATCTCCTGGTCAATGAGAGACCCTATCTCAAAGGAAGAGAACAGCATCACTGAATCTAGCGCCTTAGACCACTCTAGCCTTCTGACAGTATTGCTAGGCAGTGTTCCTAAAGACATTAGAGGTGTCCTCTATAAACAGGAAAATTTTTATAGAGTCCTTCATCCTACCTGGGAAGAAGGAATGCAACACAGTGTAGCCAAAAAAAAAAAAAAAAACAAGTCTGGACAGGCCCTCCTGCGTGCCCTCTCCAGTCTACTTTCATTAGGTCAAACTATTTTGTTTAATCATCTTTTTCCATTATTTCTTGATTCTAAGACAAGATAAGCTAAGATATTGACTCTTTGGCTGTAAATTTATTTATTTATATTTTTGGTGTTTTATTTGTTTGTTTTTTGTTTGTTTTGTATTTTGTTTGTCTCTTTATTGAACTTGCAATTGTTCACTGCTTAATTAAGAGAATCAAGAACTTAGCATTTTCATATTTAAGATGTCTCTTCTCTTTGCTGTTTCAGCTCTCCACACGTAAGCTAATAATTTAAAGAAAGTTGTCCTCTGAGACTAGGGCATTTATTTGCCCTAGGTAACATAGCTACTTATATATTCACCAGGATTAAAGGACTTTGGTGTTTTCAGACTGAGTTATTTCATAGATTCAAGTGTTTTAACATTCTATCCCATGGTAGCACTCTTTGAGAAGGTTACAAAAACCTTTAAGAGGTAGCTGGAGAGTATACTCCATTGGGGTGGGTTTTGAGTCTTTATAGACTGGTTATATTGCTTGTTCTTGCTCTCTGTGTGAGGATAAAATATGTTCGGGAAATTTCCTGGCCCTGCTGCTACATTTTTCATATCTGTGACCAAATTTTCTCCACCATTTTAAACTCTATTTTCCAGATCCGTAAGCCAAAATAAGCACTTTCTCTCTCATACACTCACTCAAACACACACACACTGTGTGTGTGTGTGTGTGTGTGTGTGCGAGTGTGTGTGCATGTATGTGTGTGTGTATGAAGATATTTTACTACAGCAACATAGCATAAACAAAAGCAGAAACATTAGAGTTGGATTGTTCTCTGGTAACCATCAGCCTGTTACAAAAAACAACAATAATAGATGATCATAGAAATGAGGCTCAAATTGTGACTCTGTCCATGTGAGACTCTGAAGTTCATAGAAGGTCTGATAACTAACCTATTCATGGAGCCCCAACCCTTAGAAGATCATTGTCACCTCAAGACTTTCTGATAAAAAACAAAAACAAACTATTACCTACTCTTTTAGTGTCATCCCAAAGGTATAAGGCAAAGGCCCCCAGGAAAGATGCTTTGGCTATCTGAGATGTTACAGCAGGCAAACAACATGTATCCTCACAATACAAGAGGTCTATTTGCCCCTATCCACTGTCACTCCTTCAGAGTTCTTATCTATTCTGCAATAAATTTCACTGACTTTCATCACATATTATTTTTTCTTTTTTCTGAATTCCTTAGCAAACTGGAAAGCAGAGGGGAGTCCACAGGGATATCCCAGTGGCACTGTTTGCTTGAGCTCTCTTCTCCTTTAAAGTCACAGGTACACATATTAAAGTAACCTAATAGTTTTAAGATTCATTGGGACATCATAAAGAACAATTTATCAGCCAGTGTTTTCACATTCCATGCCTATCACAAGTGCTGTCCTCAGATGTCTGGCCATTTTCCTAACTCTGCAAGAGAAAGGCATTATGGTCTCAAATTCCACTTTGCTTCTTTAGCATTTTTTTTTTCTCTCTGAGTCATTTTCCCAGCATATCTGAAGTTGCAGGAACCACTTCAGGGTGGTGTAGGGTAAAGCAAATGAGATTGCCAGTCTAATTTGACTAATTGTACCTTTGGGTGTCACCCTTCTGCTCCAATCAGCTGGGCTCATACATCCACTGGGCAGAGGTAAGCATTTAGCCAAGACCAGATCTGTCTTCTGGTCTCCAGCATAAATGTTCTCAAAACTGCCATTTGATGTCCTTGCCCTGTTTGACCAGTTCCTAGCTCTTGTTCTCAACACCACTGTCAGCACTCTGAAGACAGACACATAGTTCTCCTCCTTCTTCTGATGCAATGGTGGTATCACCTGATTTATCAGTTCCCATGTGCATCCTTCATCTCTCTGCATGACTCCCAGAGTAGAGAAACATCTTTTCTTTTAGGAAACATAGATATTGATGTTTGGCTTTTGTTCTATTTCTTTTGCTCTTTTGGTGGGATGCCACCCAGCTCCCAAATAAATCACATAGGGAGGCTTGTACTTACTTATAGATGTCCAGCTTTGGTTTGAATTGTTTCTAGCCAGCTTTTTATAAATTATTCCTTCTACCTTTTGCCTCTGGACGTTTTCCTTTTCTTACTTCTGTCATTTTCCTTTTACTCTTACTTTGTGGCTAGTTGTGTAGCTGGGCTGGCCCCCAATGTGCTCCTCCTTCTCTGGCTACTTCCTTTTTTCCTGCTTGATTTCTCCTTCTATTTATCCTTTCAGCCTGCTAGCCCTGCCTCTTCTTTCTCCTGCCTAGATATTGGCCATTTGATTCTTTATTAGACCATCAGGTGTTTTAGACATCCAAAGTAACACAGCTTCACAAAGTTAAACAGACAAAACATATACTAAAGTGACACACCTTAAAATAATATTCTACATTTCTCCCTTTTGCCTAAATAATACAGAAAAGTTTTAATTTTAACATATTATAACTATATACAACAAAAGTAGTTACCATGTAAGAATTAATTTTACAGTTTTCTGTCCATTTGTAGTTACCACACTCAGAGAAAATAATGAATTATCAATCCTATCTTGTAACATTCATCTTCAGCATACAGGCTCATAGTATCTGGCACACTTCAGTGAAGCACAAAATTGGAAGGATTGTCCCACTAATATGAGCAAAGTTTGCCAGTCACTTTCCTCTGTCTTGCAAAATGTCTGGCAGTTTCTTCTGTGAAACAGAAACCCTGAAGGACCATTCTGCCTTGCTTTGACAAAGTTCAATGGTTACTTTCTTTTGATCCTACATGTTCAGTTTTTACAATGTACTTTAAGCAGTCCAGGCAAGAGCAGCTTCTTGTCCAAATGGCTAACTCAGCCACATTGAATGTATCTGTAAGGAATATCTTTGATGCTCATCAGATCTGAAGGAATTTGGTGCTACTAAAAGCACATATGTCTCATTGTCATAAAGAAACTTAGGTTAACAAAATAGTTTAAATTTCATTCTCTTTATATCTTTGAATTATTTGAAGAATTTATCTATCTAAATATATCTATTTAACTTTGAAAATATACCTAATATGACTACAAGTCTGATTATTATAGACTGATAACTATATTTCTTAATTATACATTGTACTTTTACATGAGCTACATAAGCACAATACCCAAATAAGGGTTGAAACTTATATATAGTGTGATAAAAATAAATTTAAATTTGTATCAATATACAAAAATTCATGACAATGCAAAATATATGAAATTAATAGTTGTCTTTTTTCTATATTCATATATCCCCCTAAATGATAACAAACATCTATAACCCACCACATAACCAAAGACTATCCACATTGCCCAACTCTTGGGAGTGTGAAAGTTATTTTCTCCAAACTGCTTCCTGCTCTCTCTCTCTCTCTCTCTCTCTCTCTCTCTCTCTCTCTCTTTCTCTTTTCAAAGCCTTCTCAGATTCTATGGCAATAAGGCCGACATTGGAATGCCAAAATGTTTTTGGTTGTTTTTGAACTTTGTGTTGAGGGGGCTGCCATCCAGCTCCCAAATAAATTATACACAGAGGTTTATTCTCAATTATAAATGCCTGGTTTAACTTGGTTTGTTTCTTGCCACCTTCTCTTAACTTAAATTATTCTGTCTTTTTGCCTCTGGGCTTTGCTTTTTCTATTCCTGTATACCTTTCATTGTCTCTTACTCTATGGTTTGCTGTATAGCTGGGTGGCTGTCCCCTGGAGTCCTTTGCCTTCTCTGGGTATCTTTAGTTTCTATTCCCAGATTTTTCTTATGTATTTTTTCTGCCTGACAGTCCTGCCTATCCTTTCTCCTGCTTTGCTATTAGCCATTCAGATCATCATTAGACCATCAGGTATTTTGGACAGGCAAATTAACACAGCTTCATAGAGTTAATCAAATTCAAGAAAAACAAAAGTAAAACACTTTAAAATAGCCTTCTACAACACCTAGAATCAGACCTGCAGTCCAAATCTTAACAGCAATATTTTGTTGGATTTCAACATAAAATAGACTGTTCTCTGTGTTTTTACCACCCATTTCTGAAGCCTCTCACATATTATAAAACTTGGATAAATATAAATAAATTTGTTATAGTTTGCTCTTGTCTTTCTTTTAGTTGGCTGAGTTCTTGTCATGCCCATTATGTTGCACCATGAAATACATCAGATTCCTCTGTCCCATAAAATTCACATTAGAAACTGGAGCAAAATTTTTAATTTTTTTCCCCATATACATTACTGTTCCCCCTCCCTTCCCTTCTCCCAGTCACCCTTAGCCTTCCCCAACTCCATCCTTCCATCCGTTTCTTAAGAAGGACAAGGACTCCCAAGGTGAGTAACTTCAGTCTGGCATATCCAGTTCAGGTAGGACCTAGGACCTCTCCTCAGTATCAAGGCTGAGTAAGGTATTCATCTATACAAAATGGCCTTCAAGAAGCCAGTTCCTGCACCAGGAATAAACTCTTGTCTGACTGCAAGAGGATTCACAAACTTCCCATGCCATTTGACAGTCATCTACATTCAGATGTTATAGTTCCTTACAATTAGGATTACCTTAGCTGTCATTTTAGAGTCAGTGAGCTCCCAATAGTTTGGATCAGCCATCTCCTTAGGATTCCTCCTTATGATCCTGATCCCTTTGCTCATATAGTCATTTTCCTCTCCTCAGTTAGCCTGGGAGCTCGACCTACTGCTTACTGATGAATCTCTGCATTTGTTTCCATCAGTTGCTGGATGAAAAGTCTGTAACTGCAATTGGGGTGGTTATTCCTTTGATTATAGGGGAAGGCCAGTTTAGGTACCCTCTCCATAATTGCTTGGAGTCCTAGCAGAACTCCCATTTTGTGGGTTCTTGGAAGTTTCCCTAGCACCAGGTTTTTCTCTAACCCTATAATGACTCCTTCTATCAAGATATCTATTTCTTTGTTCTGCCTCTTTGTTGTCCCCCCCCCAACTATCCCATTCTCTGGTGCTCTCTTTTTATCTCCCCTTGCCACACCACACCCTCATGATCCCAGTTTACTCAAGAGCTTACCTATTTCTCCTTCCCAGGGGTATCTATGGATGTCGCTTTTTGTTTTATGTCTAAAACCCACTTATGAATGAACAGGTACTGTGCCTATCTTTCTGGATCTATGTTACCTTGCCCAGGATGATACTATCCAGATCCATCCATTTGTCTTCAAATTTGACATTGTCACATTTATTTATTTATTTATTTATTTATTTATTTATTTATTGCTGCTGAGTAGTTAAAGTGAGATTGTTTTGTTTTTTTCAAAAAAATCTTACCAACAAAATGAAATTCTTTCACACTATATTTGGAGTATTCCAGTAAACATCCAGAATATTTTAATTTTGAATTTTAATGCTATACCAAATCAATTTGATACTTAGGTACTACAACTGATAACAAAATACAATCACTGAAAATACTATAATAAATATATGCATGTGTATATTGCTTATATATGAGAATGCAGTGGGGCTATGTTGTTACATTGCAAATAATTGTCCCACCTCCTGGTTTCATGAAAACTCTGATTGCATGGAGGCAGAAAAGAAGTGTGGATGGGGCTACCAGATTAAGAAAACTCTAGGAACAGGAAGAACAGATTAGAGATTCCACAGAGAAGCTAGAGAGACGAGATACCATGATGAGATGGACATGAGATGCAGAGAACAACTATGCTGGTACCATGTGGTACCAAGCCACATGGTTGAACAAAATAATAATAATGGGCTAGTTTAGAAATTAAGAGTTATCAAGTTATATGCCTGGGCCATAGACTAATCAGCATGAAATTAATATAAACATCTGTGTGTTTCTGTGGGACTATGCGACTGTGGGTCTTTGAGTCAGAACCTCAGGGCTAGGCTGGAAAGGCTGGGCCAGAAACTTATTGCGACATGAGTATAATTATTAAAGTGATGTTTGCAATGGAAGTAGCAAACAAACAAATTTAAATTGTGCAAAGGTAAGAGGAGGTCTGTTTTGTGTTTAAATTTGTTCCTTAGAAATAGCTCATTTGCTTCTGTTAATTTATGTCTGGCACTCATATTCTCTAAACCAATAATATCTGCAAGGTTTGAATGTGGGTGAAGGGCCCACTAACCTAAAATCCTATTTTTTAAAAGCAATTCTACAGCCCAACTGTACCAGAGAGACTAGCTCCAGGCACTGGGGAAATCAGCTTTCCCCAAGTAGTTACTGCCAACTGCTAGGCACTCCTGCCCTGCAGGAAAAGTTGAGCACACCCACAGAGCAGAGCAGGAAAGCACCCTAGGGCCAGTGGAGAACTAAACAGAAACCAATTAGCTTAATAAAGCACAGCTTCCTACAGGACACTGAAGACTGAACCCCACTGCTCCAATTTCTCTTCCCTATTTTGGTCTCTAAAAAATCATATTATATCACAAGACAGGCCTTAATAATTCTGCTTTTAAATTTGCTACTTTAATTTACCATAATTTAGTATTTTTGTCCCAAATTTTAAAATGCCCTTATAGGAGATATTATCAAGTACACTTACTGATTCAGATAGCCACATCTACTGAACAAAATGATGGTGTTTTATTTCTATTCTTTCATACACATTTGTGCAAAATAATCTTTCCATTATATAGATTTATATATATTTTCTCTTCCCTAACATGAATTTATAGTCTATTCATCTTTGTGGACAAAGTTAATAATTTGTTTATATCAGATTCTCGGAGAGTCTGAAAAGAATCCTTGGCAAAGAGTACTTAGGAAATAGAATTAAAAAAAAAAGACAATATGCACATTATAGAGTTTTGGGTGGGGAAGAAAACTGCTGCAGAGGATTTCAGAGATGTTGAACAAAGTGCCTAGACTGTCCTTTTATTTTCTCTATATACATACACACAAAACAATTTTGTTTGTTTGCTTTATAAACTAATATCGCATGAGGGGACAGGGAAAATGAGACCCATTCTTAGGTTTCTTAGTCTCTTATTTAAAAAATGAAAGGAAGAAAGACAGAGAGATAACAATAATAAAGAAAAGAGAGAGAAAGAGAGAGAGAGAGAGGGAGAGAGAGAGAGAGAGATAAAGAGAGAGAGAGAGAAAGAGAAAGTGAAAAGGAAGGAAGGAAAAAAAAGAAAAGAAAAATTAACTCACAAGGAAATTCAAAGACAATTTTGTCCTAGCTAGGCAAAACAAAAAAATAAATGAATGAGTAGGCAAGCTGTAGATATGGGTAAGGTTTTGTACATAATTTCTAAGGATCAAATACTAGTTATGAGGCTGCTGCTTGTGTGGTGGCGGCTTTACTTGCTGAGCCTGCTCTCCTTCCCTCTTTATCAATTTAGATTGTGTAAGCAAGCACAGCAAAACCACAATTATGACCACACTTTAGGTAGAAAAAAAATGGTTTATTGATAAACTTGTAGGCTGTCTCATGAGGGCAGAGTAGAGAACAGTAGCCTGGTTGGAGAAGAAAAGTAGGTTTTCCAAAAGATGCTGAGTGTTGCAGAGAGGATCTCTTTACTTCAGGAGATTGCCCCTGCCAGAAGCAGGCTTGCAGAAGTGGAAAGTGATCCATTACTGGAGGGAACAGGTCAGTTTACCTGTTCTTCCGTTTCTCAGAGTGATTAGCCATTAGAAGAAACAAGGAAGCTGTGGCCTTTTGATAGGTAAGTCTCTGTGCTATGAGATTTCTGAGAAATGCTGGGGACTAGCTTTCTATTTCTTTCTTTTTTTAAAAAAAATATTTATTTACTGATTTATATTTATTTGCTTTGGTGTTTGCCTAGAACTGGGAACTGGAGAACTACAGACAGTTGTGAGCCGCCATGTGGTTGCTGGGAATTGAACCCCCGACCTCTGGAAGAGCAATCAGTGCTCTTAACCACTGAACCATCTCTCCAGCGCCCCCCCTTTTTTTTTTTAAAAAAAAAAAGATTTATTTATCATGTATACCGTATACAGAGGAGGGCACTAGATATCATCATAGATGGTTGTGAGCCACCATGTGGTTTCTGGGAATCAAACTTAGGACCTCTGGAAGAACAGTCAGTGCTATCTCTCCAGCCCAAATTTTCTATTTCTTAGTGGAGGCCTTTGTGGGCTAAGCTGGGGCAGCCATTTTAGGGCATGAGCAACTGCTCCAGCACCTATCAAGTCACAAGGGTAGAAGTAGTTGGCCGTTCACTAAATAAGAGCACTGGAAACAGGAGAGTAATGCATGCATGAAGGGCTGTGCTATATGCCGTGAAGATAAGTGACTTGGGAAGGGACATTTAAGGCTTCCAAAGACAGCACTGGAAGAGCTTCATTGCTACACTGTGGGGCCATTACAGTAAACAGAGATTTCCACCACAGCATGTTAGACCTCCTCTGTCTAATTCAGAAAAGGGGAGTTCAGGTAAGATTTATTTTCTCCTCTGTTGTGACACTCATGGTTTTTGTTTAAAATCATCTATTTGCCAATATCGTGGCAGTATCCCTTAATAATTATATTTTGTATATAACAAAGTCATTACTCTGCAAATAAAGATGGAAAAAAGAGAAGACATATTATAAACCTGAAGTCTAAGTTTGAAATTCTAGGACGTGTACTCTGAAATAAACATGTATAGAGTAAATGTTTGTGGCCCCTCTTCACCACTCTCTTATTTTGAAACTTAAATACCAAGAAGATATCATGTGTGGCCTCATGAAGGTAATTAGTCATGAGGGTAAGGGATAGGGATCTCTGTCCTTATAAAATGTACCTGACAGTATCCCTTCATGCCTTCTGCTATTAGAGAGACACAGTGGGGAAGCTGCCAATGCATCTAATAATGATATCCTTACTCGACAAGAGATGTACTGGTATCGTGACCTACACCTTGAATTTTCCAACCTGGAAGAAATTAATTTCTGCTGTTTATATGCCACTAAGTTCCTGCATTTCATCATAGTAATCCAGATAAACTGACACATGTTTGAAAAAATGTATAAAAATAGATATAACATAAATATATAAATAAGCAAGTAAGTCTGTACTTGATATATCCATATAGACACTTGACTCAGATTTTAAATTTTTCAGTAGCAATATCTAAAGGATAACACAGATCACTAAAAGAGAAAAAGACTGGATAGTTTGAGACTTTTAAATAATAAATTTCAGAAATTGTACTATTCCCACCAGGTGTTAATAAGAATTCTGTGCCCAATTAATGTCTATTACTGGTATAAATTTTTTTTCTTCTTTATTTTGTATTTAACAAAGAAACAGTAACATGAATTTAAAATGAGGAAAAGTTAACAATAACTATGAAGAGGATAAGAATCATAAGCATGGCTTATCAAGGGTGGTAATGCAAATAAGATTGCTACACATATATTTACTATGTGTTCAACTTTCCCTCTGAATTTTTTTTTCCATCCCTGTATATCCTTATTCAAGGTCCCTTCCCCCCCCCCCCAACACATCTTGACATTTTTCTTCTCTGCAACTCCCCATCCCTTCCCTGGGCAGGGA